>JANHGL010008172.1:0-21135 GCA_024611195.1 Ceyx melanurus | reverse complement strand
CAAGGATGGGGCTGCCCCCACCTCTCTGGGCACCCTGGGCCAGGGTCGCCCCACCCTCCTGGGGAAGAAATTCTTCCTCATGTCTCATCATCCTTAATGTCCTAACCCCCCAAACCACAGGAGTTCAGCTGAGAGGAATAACTCCCTTCTAAATAAAGGTTCCAAAGTAAGAGCTTGCAAGGAACTGTGGAGAAAGATGCAGGTCATGCAACTGAGACCACAAGCAGAGTCTTGGGAAAGATCTTGGCATGTGCATCATATTTTACAAGCCCTTTCAATACAACATTCCCTAAATAATTAGGGAATCTATTCCAGGGATGTGCCCAGTGGAGACTGCCCTGGAATACCCCACCCCAACACAGTGAATTTTGCACTTCCAGAAGCTGAACAAAAAACGAATTTTGCACTTCCAGAAACCCCATTCACATTTTCCACCACAGCAGAGCTGCAAGTGCTGAGTGTCTGGGCTGGAAGCCTGGGCTGGGTTTAGCCTGTCCAAGGGCTCACAATAGAAATGTCTCTCTGCAGAGGGATTCATTGAAAGCCAGTTCAGCCAGAGAGGGACCAGTGCTTTGTCACGGTATCTCTGCCCCCAGCACTGCCTTCCTGAGCACACTAATCCTCCCTCCCTGGCTGGGGGACAACGCTGCCTGACTCACTGCTTCTCAGCAATGGCAATTGCTATTTTTTGCCTCTGTCTGTCATTTGAATGCTGCTGCAGAACAAAGGGCCTCCTGTGGTGACTTGCAGGGCTGATGTGCTCTAGATGTGCAACGGGAGGGATGGGGCACAGCATCATGCCAGGGTGGGAGGGGGTGATGGGCAGGGTCGTGAGGGTGCAGAGTACTCCGTGTCTGAAGGCAACAAGCCTCTGGCCACCACAACCCTTCTTTTCTTTCTCAAAGCTTGCTCAGGTTGATGGAAATGGCAAAATCTTCATTTTCCCAGTGTGGCAGATGAAGGGTAACACAGGCACTCGTGGGCACCACGGTTGGCATTGATGAGCTCCTTTAAAGAACAGCCGGTGCTCAGTGTCACTCTGTTAACCCCAGCATGGCACCTTAAAACACATCCATGGCCAAGCCCAACCCTTGTTTTACAAGGTAAAAAACCTCATTCTTCTGGGTCTAAACTGACTCAGAAGTGAATTCAGAATTCAGGCTTAGAGGGATGAAATCACCCTGGAAAACTGCATCCTCCAGAGCAGAGAAAGGGAGATAAAATGAGAGGAGAGGGGGAAAAATGGCAATTAAAGTGATCTGGTGATGGAAACAACGCTGCAGGCAGGGCTGCATCCTGGGGTGGAAAAGGCAGCTGTTCCAGAAAGCTGGAAAACACAGAAGGGAACCCACCACACCGAGCAAAAAAGCCTGAAGGGCTCTGCTCCACCACCACCCTGTGCCAGGCTGTAAAGCGTGGGGCACTCATCACGGTCACTGAGCATCACAGTACTCAAGCTCAGGAGCAGAAGGTGCCAGGCTCTGTCTGGCTGCAGGGCACAGCTCCCTGCCACCACTCATCCTCCCAGCCCAGGGCTTGGCAGGAGGGCAGCAAAGCCTCTCAGCTGCCTGTGTAACCCCTCACCAGGGTACCTGCTGCCTCTGTAGCCCCTTACTAGGATGCATTCCCCTTTACTGGTGTTCACGTTGCTCCTGCATCCCAAACTTGCTCCCTGGCCCATGGAGCGAGGGGGCTTCTCGGGGATGGAGCCAGCAGACACCTCATAGGCAGCTTTTCCAAGCCCCCGAGGACAGAGATGAGAAAAGAGGCAGAAAAGGGTTTTTCTGCACCAAGTGTTTTGCAGGATGTGGGAGCTGAGCTGGCTGCTGTGCCCAGGGTGCCAGCCCCAGCCCTGGCTCTGCACCACTGACTCACAGGGTGACATCCAAACCTCTTTTGTCCCTTCCAGACCCATTTCTGGAGCAGTGTTGTCCTCTCAGAGATTTGCACTTAGCCCACAACGGTCTAGACACACGGTTCAGAAATGACTCACAGCTCGTGCTCATCAAGCTTGCCCTCGCTCCTGGAGCTGAATTTAGATCTGTGCTTCAAGAGTCAACATCTGGGCGTCAGCCCTGACCTCACATCTTTCCTTCCCACATCTCTGGAGTCAGTAAATCCGCCTGATCCCACCTGCAGAGGAGCCTTGCCAGCACTCCCCCGGGCAGGGACCCTGTTTCTGCACAAAGCCAGAGCTCAGCAGCACCTCCCAGAGCAGCTCTCACCACTGCCCCTTGCCACCCACCTCCTCAGACCACAGCTGGGCAGCTTCTCCTCTAGAAACGTCCTCGGGCATCCCCAGTGCCACGCAGGGGCAACCTCCTGATACCCAGTGCTGCCCGTGCCCTTCCTCACCAAGCTCACAGCTCCTCTTCCTCCACCCAGGTGTCCCTTTGCACGGACAGGGGGGCAGGGTTGGGCGCAACCTCCTGCTGCTGCTGCTCCTGTACCTCAGGAGGGCCCTACCCTGGGTCCTGTGAGAGGCACCCACCACCCTGGGGTGGAATCACAGAATAGAATCACAGAGTTGCTTTGGGTGGAAGAGATCTTTCAGATCATCGAGTCCAACCATCCCCCAGCACTGCCAGGGCACCCCTGACCCATGTCCCCCAGCTCCACAGCTTTGTGAATACCTCCAGCCAGCCCTGTTGGTGCAAGATGCCCAGTTGCCCTCGTGGGTGCAGCTCCCACTCAACATCCCCAGCCCAGGGTTTGCAGGAAGGCAGCTTGCCCAGCCTACAGGCTGGTCTCTGGGGCATGGTGACCCTCACTCGCTCGGGGTGGTCCCTGAATTGCCCACTGAACCAGCCTGATCTGTGCTCTGCTCACACAACACGAGCAGGAGCCCCACACAAATTATCTGCTCAGCCCTCTCTGCCTGGGTGGACAGGAGGGGGAGATCTTTCCCCTGACAAATCCCAGCCTGTGCAGCAGATGAACTCCAGCTCCAAGCCGCTCGCTTATGCCAGGAACACTCTGCACACCCCCCTGAAGCCCCCTGAGCATGATGTCCATCACTGGAGCCCAGTGCCAGCTCACCCAGCTCCCCTGGCTGCTTTCTGCCCTGGGACAGCCACACGCAGGAGCCGGGGGCACAGGTGACCTTCTGCACCCCTGCCCCATCCAAGCAGGAGATGGACAACCCCGTCCACTCCACATCTCCAAACCCTCCCTCCCCAGACCTGGGGCAGGGCCTTTCCCCACAGCCATGGCCTGGCAGCTCCCCAAAGCTGCCCTGCCTTCCACCCACCCCAATTATTTCTTTCCCCAGAGAGGTCCCTGGCTGCTCCTCCAGCAGCTGCACATCCTCACGGGGCAGGCTGAGGTTAAATAGAACAACACTCCACAATTGGGTACGTTTTCCATGGGGAATTTCCATCTTTCAATTGCAGGTCAAATCTAGGACATAAAATGCAAGTATTTAACATCAAGAAAAACCAACCCCCTCCCTTCCCCTTCCTTAATATTCCCCTTGCTGCAGGGTGTGCTAAACAGCTTCTGACCCGTGGGAAACCTCTACTAGCTGCCAAAATCTACGTGGGGCTTTCACAGCCACGGCCTGACCTGGTGCTGGTGGTGATTTTGGGGTGCTGAGCCAGAGCTGTGCCTCAGGGTGCTGAGCCAGAGCTGTGCCTTAGGGCACCTGGCAGCACCAGGCGTTTGGGGGCTGCTGTTGTGTGTGAGGGCACAGCAGCCAAGTTCCTGCAGGTAGCTAAAATTGCAGCTTTCCCTCCTGACACCTGCTTTTTATGGTGGTTTGTTGTTTACAGAGACGAGAAAGGGTAGAAGTGCCTTCCAAAAAAACCACCCCCTTGCCTCTGAGGGCACCAGGATGGAACCCGTGGCAGCATCCCAGGGCACTGGTGTCTGAGGGAGGTGCAAGGACAGAGTTGCTGCTCCCCTCTTGACAGTTCAGGTGTCTGGTATGTCCCAATCTGGGACAGGGAGGACCAGAATTAGGGCTGTGGGTTCCAACAAGGTCTGGCACCTCCCAGTGTGTGGCTGGTTCCCCTTTCCAGGTTTTAAGTGAGGGTGACAGATGGACAGCCCAGTGTCCGTGGACCTCCAGAGCCACCCACTCACCGCCTGGCACTGAGAACACCCCAGTTTTCACCTAAAAGGGTGAAAGAAGCAACCTACCTGTCTCGAGGTGGTGATGCACAGCTTCTCTCACTCATTCACTCCAGTGCCAGGTGATCAGCTCATTATTCTGGTGTTTTTTTACTGAGCTGCTCATCTGCACTTCACCTCTGAGCTTGCCTTGCTCCAACCTTTCCCTTGCATCTCTCCTCACGTGCTCTCCTGCACTGCAGTTTGACACTGGGAGGCCTTTTCTCCAGCCCTAAAGCCACACAGATAAGAAAATTGTTATTTATTGGAGGATTTTCCTGGTAATAGAAGTTATCAGCTCAAGCTTTTGTCAGACTGCTAAGTTATTGAGCAACAGTGTGTGCAGGAAAACACAGCCCAAGCTGTTAGGAAGCTCAGAGGACAAAACAGGCAAGAGCATCCACAGCTCCTAGACACCACGTTTTAAATAAGATACTGAGCAGCAGAGCTAAGAATGGAATCCTTCCAGACAGCTTTTCTTAGAACTTAACAAGACAAGCTATATAGCCCTTATACAAACATTGCAGAATGCACATAATTAACTCCCTGGGCACTTCCAGCATAATAAATCACTGCTGAGCTTATGGTGAACCCAAAAGCCAAGTGATTTTCCTTGGAACAACCAAGGCTGAGAGTCTGCTGGAGGAAGCTCTCCGAGTCTACTGATGGTTAACCACCAGGAGGGATGTGGGGTTTCACTTGGCCTGGAGATGAAACCCTCAATTCCAGCATCCTCTGCTTCTTTGGGGAAGGACGTGGTATCAAGCCTGACCCCAAAACTCAAATCCCAGTTTTGAAGCCTGAGCCAAGCCTTGGCTGAGCCTGGCCACCCTTCAGAGGGCCAGCTGCAGGAAGTGTTGCATCTTCCACCACACTCAGATTCCTGCTTTTTGCTCCTAAATGGAGCCTCATGCCTTATTAGCAGCAGCACGCTGAGATTCAGAGCCATCCTAGCACTGAGACACTGGTGAGGGCTTGTGGGGAGGAAGGAGCAGAACAGCCCTGAAATGGGATCAGCAGCAGGAGGCTCTGCTTGGGGTGACACCAGAGGGTTTGGAAGGGATGAGGTGCAGCAGGAGAGCCAGAGCAGCTCAAGAGCATTGCATAGAGTGAAATTTAGGGGCTAGAGGCTGGCACTTGGCACCAGCCACTGGTTTCACTGGGCAGAGCTGGCTGGCACACAGAGCCACGGGCAGCCACGTGGATGCATCACCCCCATGGAGACACTCCAGGGGCAGGGACAGGGAGGAGAGCTGGAGAAAAGCCCCCAGGGGCAGGAAAACAAAGCCACGAGGAGCCTGCCAGTGGCCAGGAGTGGTGGTGGCCGGTGTGGCCGTCTGTCCATCCGTCTGTCTGTCCGTGGGTGTGCAGCAGCCACAGGGCAGCCGAGCCCAGCCAGCCCGGGCAGCAGGAGCTCTGTGGTCTGACATTTTGCCCAGGGTGGACGCTGCGGGTGGGTGGCAGGAGGGGTGGTGACATTTGCAAGCCAGGTGAAGTGTCACCCAGTTTAACCTCCCTGCCCGCTGGGAACTGGGCAGTGGGTGCTGAGTAGGGTGTGGATGGATGGGGGGGGTCCCCTGCAGGGAACCCCTCCTGGCAGCTGCTGAGCAGAGGCTGAGGGGGCAGGCGCCACCTTTCCATCCATCCCCAGCTAGGTCACAGTGAGTGGCCTGTGCCCAGAAGGGAATCCCAGACTGGTTTGGGTGGAAAAGGACCATTAAAGGTCACCTAGTGCAACTCCCCTGCAGGCAGCAGGGCCATCTGCACCCAGAGCAGGGTGCTCAGAGCCCCCCCAACCTCCCCTGGGATGGTGCCAGGGCTGGGGCAGCCACCACCTCTCTGGGCAGCCTGGGCCAGGCTCCCACCACCCTCAGCATAAAACTTTTCTTCCTTCTATCCAGTTAAGTCTCCCTCTTTCAGTTTGACACCACAAGTGATGAGTTTTCTCAGCATCCCTCGTGGTTTCCACTCCCCCCAGACACTTCTCCCCTGGGAAGCAAAGCCCAGGCAGACCCACGGTGCTCACAGCTCAGCCGACTGGTGACCAACACCCAAAACACAGTACCTGCAGCTGGCACATCATCCCTGGGTCCTCAGCAGCCCAGAACCATCCTCCTTGGGCACCAGAGAGGATCCATGAGGATGGTGCAACTCACAACCCACGTCAGTGGCTGGTCCCATGTGCCAGAGCATCTTGGTCCATGTGAGGGAGAGAAGGGATGATGCTTCAGGAAGGTCCCACTGCAAGCTGGTGAGGAGGAAAGGGCACACACCACCTCCTGGAGGAAAGGGGGAGCCCTCAGTGTCACTGCTAATTGCCTTTTTTAATTAGGCTGTTTGTTGCAGTGCTCCTGGGGCCGCAGAGCTAGAGGTGCCCATGGCAAATCCCCCAGGAGGAGGGTGCAGGTGGGTGCTGGGCTGCTCCTGGCTGTCACCTCCTGCCAGCACTGGCACAGCGGTCATGGCCACAGCCTGGACCCACTGTCCTTGCTCAGACCCTTGTCCCCAGGACAGAGGTGCAGCTGCAGCACTGGACAGCCCAGCCTCACCAGCACACACTGCAAACAGCATCTTAACATAAAGATGAGCTCTGCCTGGGGATGGAGGGAAGGACCCTGGGAGCTGGGGGAGCAGCAGCCACCCCCAGGCTCCTCCATATAGATAGGCACTTGTATTACCTCTGTGCAGAGCTCAAAGGTGTCCCCTTGGAGCAACACATCCTCCAACCCACGCTTGGCCAGGGAGCTTTTGTGATTCTCCATCCAGAGCAGGTCCCACACACCCAGCTTCTCTGGGAGGCAGCCCCTAGATCCCCCACGTGAGGCGATGGGATTTGCTTCTGCAGCCAGCACTGCTCGTGTACGTGTCCGTGGTCTTGTTCTGAACCCAGACAGGACACATGAGGCAAGACCCTCCTGGCAAAGCTCCTGCTCTCGGGCTGGATCGACTCCTGGAGCTGGAACTGTAATTAAGTTAATCACTAGATTGCAAGAGGGTGTGGGTGGGGAGGTGGGAGAGGCTGGAAGATAATTAGAAAGCAGCTCATCACCTTGTTTTCCTGTCTTCCCACGGGTGCCACCAGCTTGCTGAGATGTTGCACTGGGTGTCCCAGCTTGAAGCAGCAGCTGGGGTGTCCCAGCCTCAAAGCCACACAGAAGGCACACGTGGCTTCCAAGCAAAACCTCCAGCTGCTGCAGGCTCCACGCAGGGAGGTCCTCACCCTACGTCTGACACACACACACATCCTCAGGGCTGCTTCTGCTGTGCAGACAGATGAGACAGGAGCTAAAGCTGGGTTGAGATGGCTTAAAATGGCCAAATCCAGCCTCACCAACCTGAGGTGCTACGGTCAGTTTTGGTGTCCTCAGTCCCAGCAGGACATTGAGGGGCTAGAGTGTCACCCCAAAGCTGTGCCTCTCAGTCCCAGAAGGACATTGAGGGGCTGGAGTGTCACCCCAAAGCTGTGCCTCTCAGTCCCAGCAGGACATTGAGGGGCTGGAGTGTCACCCCAAAGCTGTGCCTCTCAGCCCAGCACTAAGCACAAGATGCTTTGGCAATCCCTCAGGACAGGTATCGGGTGGAGGAGAGGCAGAGCCTGAATTCCTCACAAATATCTGACCTGCTGTGAGTATTTTCCACTCCCACCCATGGTGCCTGACCTGCCTGGGAAGGGATGGCTCCATCCAGGCGGCTGCTGTCACAAAAAGGATGGGGAATATCTCTGTGATTCTGGATGATCCCGTTGGGAGGCGATGCTGCCTGAGCACGGCTGATTCACACACCCTGGAATAAATCAGATTTCTGCTGTCAGGGGGAGAAGAACAGCTTTCCAAAGTGAAACCAAGTGCAGTGTTTCCACCAGAGCTTGGTTCAGGAGACAGTGACCTCATTAACTGCAGGCTGACAGAACCTGAAAAGGCTCTGGGGTTCTCACCCACTCAGTGTTTTCTGGCTGATCTCCTGGCCAGCCAGATGACAACAGAGATTAAGGGAGCTTTTCATCACCTCAGCCACGCTTGCTCTGAAGCACTGCTCAGCAGAGGCTCTCCACAACATTGCTTTCCTGTCCTATGGAAAAGATTGCATCCAAAGCCAAGGACAATTGGAAGGGATTTGGGCCAATCTCCAGTCTTGTTTTAACCCACAGTAGGCAGGATGTTTCTGGTCTCCTCCATCTAGGAGTCAAGTATTTTATATTAAAGGAAAACAAAATAGCCTCACCTTAACTGGTCACCTCACAGCTTCAGGGACAACCCATGGCACAGTGGCAGCACAGAGGTTGTGAGGATGATCCAGGACTCTCAGCTGCAGACATCACATCACGGTCCACCAGGCTCTGGTGTGACCTGCTGCCGCCAGCCTGTAAAACTGCTGCAACTCCTCTCAGGAAAAATGAATCTACTCAGGAGGAACCTAAAGAAAAAGGAGTGGAAAGGAAGCACTGGAGAGATGTCCAGGGAAGAAAACCAGGCAGAGAAATTTTAGCACCAGGATAAGGGACTCCATCTGTCTGCAGTTTCTCCCCACTCTCCGTCTAGGTACCTTTGTGGTCTCTGAAGAGGTGGTTAATTAAGCTGCTAATGAGTTGGAGGTTTGTGGGTGGTAGTGGAAGATGCTCATCTACCAGCTGAAAAGCAGCAACTTCCCCCTTGTGGTCTCCAGCTACTGAGTGTGTACAAAGGAGTGGCCAGAAAAGGGACGATGTAGTTCCCCTGGGGAGCAGGGAGCATCCCAGGGACAGTCCCCTGGGCAGGACAATGTGCCCAGAGGGTGCCCAGGTCTTCAGAAACCCCATGGGGCCCCACAGCTGGCAGTGGGGGCAGTGATGGCAGGTTAGTCTTAGCTGGCCACTGCATTTGTGCCACGGGAGCCACAGAAGAGCCACGAAAGCTACAACCAACCTGCTCTGAGTGTCACTTGGCAACCCAGACATGCAACGAGCAATCCCCCAAGCTGCCCAGCTCTCACCTTGGCACTGGCAGCAAAGTGGGGAGCAGGGCTATCTAGCACAGTCTGTGCTGGTTTTAGAGTGGGAGGGGGAAAGGGCTCCTTCCCCACAGCCCCCAGCACACGCTGTTGGTTCAGGGCTCACCCAGAGTTTGCCTGGCACTGGCAGTGTGACCAGCCCGTGGTGTTTGGGCACAGACACTCACAGGGTTTGGGACTTCACATCGAAGCCACTGCTTTGGCTGCTGCAGCAGATAAAGTTTGGAACCAAACCCAAACTTCTCAGAATTTCACAGTTATTCTGGTCCCACTGCGGGCTCATCTCTCCTCACTGCAGCTGCAAGGAGCACTCCAGCCACCAAAAGTTCAGGAGGACCTGGTTAAAATTAACATTCAGGTCCTTTATTTTAATTTCTGAAAGCTCTTTCTGATCTTTTGGGGTTCTGACATCTCCTTCCACAGCCCAGGAGGAAGATCCCAGTGCCCCTGGGCTGGTAGTGGGACCCTCTGCTCCCTCCACGTGGGGCTGAGGCCACCCCAGGGCAGATGCCCTGCATCCAGCTCCTGGTGATGCTGCTGCTCCTTCTCAGCAGTGTTTTTCTCTTAGGCAACACAGCACAGCCACAGGAGGGGACCAGTGTGTTACACAGGGATGGGAGGGAAGGGGAGAGCCACAAACACAGCTGGTCTGAGCTCCAACTCACTGTTTTATGTTGTCTTAGCTCCAACTCACTGTCCCACGTTGCCATGTCAGCTGCTCGGCAGCAACCACCCCCCCTCTCCCAGTGATCTCCTCTTGGAGTATTTTCCTTTCTCCACTGGGCACCAAATAATGTCTGGAGTGTGGTGTCCCTCAGCTTAGCATCTTGGAGAAAGCTTTGAGCTATTTAATAATTTTCTTTTGGGCTTCTACCCAAAGAAATAAGTCCCTTCGTGTTGTCTTTGGTTTAGGTTCTCTCTCTCTCCCTCATGCTTTTTAATTCCCATAAAAACCTAACGTGTTCCTGCCAAAAATATAATAGCAGGGCCGTGAGTGGTGGTGAGTGTAGAGTAGCAAGCCCGTGGTCAGAGAAGCATGAGAACAGTGATAGTATTTAGCAAGAAAAGACAGGGGGAGTGGAGAGGAGCATCCATTCAGCTTCTCCCCTGGAGTCAACGGCAGCTGGCGAGTGCTCGATGTGCTCTAAAAATCAGAAAACAACCCTTAAACATGTGAAAATGAAGGAGTGGTTGCCAGCTGAGCTGCTCTCCTAAAGCTCTCCGTAGATGCCCCTGAATGCCCAGACCTGCAGGTGCCCACAGGGAGCACCCCACACGCCTCCCTCGCCCTACCTGCAGCCCAGGCTTGCAGACATCCCCTCCTGAGCTCTTTGTTTCCCACTTCATTCCAACCCAGGAGACTTCTGAAGGCCTCTTACCCTCAGATAAAGATGGAAGCAAAGCTTTGTCTCCAGTAGATTACACAGTGCCACTGATCTTGGTTAAGGCTCAGCCAAGCACTAAAGCTTATTAGCACGATCCAATGAAGGTTTTTGTTCAGGGAAAGCTTGGCAGAGAGCTGGCACTAACTGCACTGCCCCAGGAACAGATCTCACCACAGAAACATGACTTTTGGGGCCAGAAATACCTAATTTCAGCTGCCTGACAACTGCTTTGGGCAAGGATTTTGAAGCTCTGCTGGGCTAGTCCACCACCTGCTTTGGAAAGCCACCAGGAACCATCAAGCTGTGGAGTTCTCTCACCAGGGTTAGCCCCTGTTAGCAGCTGCAGAAAGCACTGCCCAGAAACCTGCCTCATCCCAAAGCTGTGCAACTTCACAGCTTCCAAACACACCAAGCCTGAACTCACCAGTGCTCGGGTGGGCACGGGAGCAAGGGCATTGGCAGAGGTTGGTGTAAAACTGGGTTGGAAGGTTTAACCCAGGGAAAGGTTGGCACTTTGGGCTTTGCAAGCAGTTCCAGAGCACAAACAAGCTTTGGGGAGATGCTGAGGGAGGGACTGGGCTCAGGGCGATTTTTAAACCTACTCAAGACCCGTCTGGATCTGTTCCTGGGTGACTTGGTCTAGGTGACCCTGCTCTGGCAGGGGGGTTGGACGAGATGATCTTCTAGGTCTCTTCTAACCCCTGACACTCTGTGAATCTGTGAATAAGTACCCAGGGAGATTTCAGTGCCACTGAGGAAGCACTGGGATGATAAAGGAGATCTTGGCAGGTACTGGTCCAGCAAACAAGATCAAAATGGTCATGGAGAAAAGGCAGAGGGGGAAAGCTTCAAATAATTTGTCCCTGTGTTTTGAGCCCACGTTTGTGCTCTGCATTGGTGTTTTAACACCTCCTGCTGCAGCTAGTGGGGAGGAAAGAGAAGCAGTTGTGAGAGAAGGAGCTGAGACTTGAGGTCCCAGGGATGCTGGGTGTGTTGGCAGCACTGGCGATGGACTCTTCACCTCCAGCTTGGGGATATTTCTGTCTCCTGCAGGCTTCTGGGATCCACTTGAAGGAGCTGTTTCCTCTTCCTTGCAGCTGCAGCTGCAAATGTAAATACCTAAGAGTTTACAGGCAAATGTTTAGAGATGATTTGTGTATATACACGTGTCTACAGCCCTTAGCATCTCCCAGGTCACACACCAAGTACCACAGCAAACCCCCACAGGCTGATCCCAGCTCCATCCCAACGCACCAAGGAGCACAACTGGGTGCTAAAGAGGCATTTTTACAACCTCTATATATCTATAAATACATATAAACAGCCAGCAGTGAGTGTATAATATCTTCCACAATGCAGCTAGGGGAATACATGACACTTAATTTCCTGCATCTTGATTTATTCCGTGCCCTATTTCTGCTCATACAAACCCTTCTCTCCGAGCACTGCAGAGCTCTGGAGGTGAAAGTAGGTCTCTAATGCAGTTTCTAGGCTGGAAACGTGCAGATAAACAGGAATATACCTGGAATTCACGTGGGACTCTGGTCTCCACCCACAGCCAGCACAGCCCCTGCCAGGGCAGCATTCTCTTACCAGCCTGATGATGCCTTCAGGCTTAGGTACCACGGCTGCTTTAACCCAGGGGCTTGCAAAAGGAGGTTTCTATCTGATCTCAGTGCATTTCCCCAGCCCCCAGAGAGCACAAGAGCCCTGTGGAATGTTCTCCATCCCTGGCACCATCCCAGGGGAAGTTGGGGGGGCTTTGAGCACCCTGCTCTGGGTGCAGATGGCCCTGCTCCCCGCAGGGGGGTTGGACCAGATGACATTGAAAGGTCCTTTCCAACCTAAACCAGTCTGTGATTCTGTGACATGATGCTTGTTGCTCCTGAGCAGCTGGCAGTGCCCCATGCCCAGCATCAGCCAGAGCTTTGCTTACATTTTTTTCCCCCTTTTGACCACTCGAGATGCAAAATTGCACAAAAATGGTATAATCTAGACTCAAAGGTGCTTTTTTTCCTATGTATAATTCATTAATAGGTGGGTTTAATGGGGTTAATCTGCTGCTGCCTGCCCTGGCAGTGCCAGGCTCCATCCCCCTGCCCACCTCCCACGACATCCAGCATCCGTGGCTCTCCAGCAGGCGTGTGCCTTGGCCAGGTGAGATGCAGGGTGCCAAGAGATGAAGTCATAGTCGCTATCTGGCAGGCAGCAAGTGCTGCAACACCCAGTCATAATGGTGTCTGAAAGTTATAATAGTGCAGAGAGTTATTAACCTGGGCTCCCTTCCTGCCTCCTGTGGCTTTCGATCAGACACCGGCTGTTTTTCAAACTGGTTTTCTGGGTTTTTTGGGTTTTTTTTTTTCTGAGGGGATAATTTTAGTCCGTACGTCAATAGAAAGCAGAAGGAAAACAGAATTGACTATGATAAAATTAAAAGGCCAGAGTCCCTGCTGCCCAGCGAGGAGACAACCCTCCCACCGTCACCTCCCACGCCGAGGAGCATCACCTTTCGGGCTGTGTCACTGCCAGAGCCACCATCCACGGTCTGAATCACCTGTCCCGGGCACCGGCCGGGGACCAGAGGGTTCCCTCCCTTCCCTTTAAAAGCCTGGCACAGCAGCCAGTGCCAAGCACTCGGTGCCACCGCCCCTGCCACTCGCCATCTCTTGCAGAGGCTGAGCCATGGCCGAAGGGGACATCACCACCTTCACTGCCCTGACTGAGAAGTTCAACCTGCCCCCGGGGAACTACAAGAAACCCAAACTCCTCTACTGCAGCAACGGGGGCCACTTCCTACGGATCCTGCCCGATGGCAAAGTGGACGGGACCAGGGACCGCAGCGACCAGCACAGTAAGCAAACCCTGGGGGGGCTTCTTGGCTCTCCTCACTCCTATCACTTTGCCAGCCTTTATCCAAGGGGGGGGGGGGGTGGAGGAGGCAGACTCTGTGCTGAATTCTCTCTCCAGGAGTTGGCACAGCCCCTGAACTCACCTGTAGGCTGCAGGCAGAGCCCGGGCAGGCATGGCACATATTTCACATCAGCAGTTCATCCAAAATGGGTTCTCATTGTAACCCCAGAGTGCAGACCACGCAGGGCTGAAGTGCTGACTGCACAGGGCTGTTGAATACAGAGAGCTGGGGGCTGGCACAACAGGCTTGGGAGCAGCTTTCCCATCCTCCACACACACCCACCACACCCCATTCTATGGTATCTGTGCGTTTGACTTGGCACGGCAGCCTCAAACACGCCACTGGCAGCCAGAGCTGGAGGCCAGGACCAGATTCCTTCTGTGTGCAGGAGGGATTTTGTGTGTTCTGCACACAGTGTCCCCTGGCTTCAGGGAAATTCCCTCTCCCCTTCTGCTGCAAATAAAATTCCTGCAGGAGGCAGAGGTAAGAATCAGCTGGGAGTGGTCAAGGGCAGGTTGGATGGGGCTCTGAGTGGGATGTGCCCCTGCTCTGGCTGGACCCAGATGATCTTTAAGGTCCCTTCCAACCCATTCTGTGATTCTGAGAGTGATTTTGTGGCATGGCTTTAAAAAAGCACATTCACTGTTTTCTTTTCTCAAAACAAGCACAGATATGTGGTTGAAACATTGACATTTTACACAGATCTGTGTGTCAAGGAGATTTAATGGCCCAACCATGGCCAGTCTCCTCTTGCCTGTCCCTGTTCCCTGGCCCATGGGACACGGAGGACCTGCTGCTGGGATAAACTGGCCATGCAGAGGCCAATGCTCGTCCCACCATTTGCACATCCCACTGCCTTTCTAGGAGCACATTCACCCTCCATAACTGGAAACAGAGTTCACCCTGGGAAGCTGGCAGGACTCACATGCCATAAGTGCCCTTTTTGTACTTGGCCACATCACCAAAGGCATCAAGGGCAATTTCCCTGCCAGCAATTCACACAACCAGAGCCAAGCCGTGGTGCTGAGGGTCCCTGGGTGGGACCAAGCCACACCAAGCCGTAAGATGGAAGCTGAAGACCCAGCCCTGACACCAAGAAGCCCCTCGCTCTCAGCAGCTCTCCTCCTGAGCCCAGCCAGGCCATCAGCAGTGACCAGAGGGGCTGCATAGAGCAACCCCCTCCACCAGAAAACCACTTGGGCAAACAAGAAACCAGCTGTGTAAAGACAAAGACACAAAATCCAAGGATTTGCTTGGGAAGTTTTAAGCTTTTAGGGCTCTTGCACTTCTAAAATGCTTGAGGGGATTATTTAACCTGAGGAGAGCTGGCCCAGCAGCACAGCCAAGCTCCCACGGGGCCAGGCTCTTCCCACTGCTGCAAGCTGGAGCAGAAACCTCTGGGTACACCATATCCTGAACACTTACTGGAATATAACTGGGACCTGCCAGGCTCCTATCTAGTTAGAAAGAAGGGCTGGGAGGAGCCAAGTCTGCCTCACAAAGTGCTAAGAAAAGCACTTTTGTTTTCTTTAAACCGCAAGCGCACATGTGGCTTTCTCCCCAGAACTCACCCTGGCTTCTTGGTGCTTCTGGTTTAAGGAGAGGCAGTTTAGAGCAGAGCTTGCACTGCAAACACTGTCTGTCCTCCTCTCACACAGTGCTGGAGTTGGGGGGGGTGAGCTCAGCAAGGCTGGATACACATGGCACAGGGCAGGCAGCCTCCAGCCTGGAATAAACCAGGCACCTAACCCTCCTCAGACCCCCAGGCAGGGCAGACAAGGGCACTGAGACAAAGGAGCTGCAGAAGACAAGGACCAGGCTCACAGGAGCCACAGGCTGTGTGAATTCCACCAGCATCCCTGCAGCATTTTCAGAGAGTCACAGGAGTTCCAGCTGAGCAAGAGGAGAAAGTTCTTTGGTGTGAGGGTGTCAGAGTCTGCCCCAGGCTGCCCAGAGACGTTGTGGAGTCTTCTCTGGAGAGATCCCAACCCCCCTGGACACTGCCCTGCTGGGCCCTGCTCTGGGTGCCCCTGGATGGAGCAGAGGGGTGGCACCAGAGCATCCCCAGAGGGCTCTTCCAGCCCCATCCCTGCTGGGATGCTGGGATTCTGTGAGTGCAGCATCATTCCCACACGTGGCACCTGCTGTGCCCCAGCACTTTCACACCTTGCTGCTGGCCTGGGGCCATGTGTTTGGAAGCTTCTGCCAGAAAGGAACCTCCTGTAAACGATCTCTTAAACTTGGATATCCGACCATACAAATATTGCCAGAGGAAACTCCTGCAAGGGCTGTGTGCCAGCAGAGCAGCCCTGCCAATGAGGTACCCTGCCTCTGAGCACCAGTGGCTGCCCACGGTCCTGCCCCTGCGCCTGGCACCTGCTGAAGCTGCTCAGCATCACTCCCTGGCACACGAGGGGACTGTGACCTGCACTGTGGGATCCTCACACAGCTGGGACAAGCACTGGGCAGTGCAGAGCAAGCCAGATCCACTTGGGAAACCCAGAGGTGACATCAGGGAGGGTGATGCCCACAGCTGCCTTGGAGCCCCACAGCTGCTTCCCACACTGCCTGTGCCCATCCCAGCTTGTTCCATACCAAGAATTCCTCGTTTTATCTTCATTTTATCTTCAGCTGCCTCACCAGGTGCCACCTCCAGAATGAGGGAGGGTCTCTAAGGAGAGCAGAAGTCACTCACTGCCAGCCCTACGTAAGGATTGCCTCACCACATCCTCTGCTGCCATGCATGGGCATTTCCAAGTTTGCACAAGGCAAAAAAACAACTCACCAGGACGCTGCAGACCCTCGAGGATGAAGCCCATGTTCCTTTCCATAAACAGCCTGATCTTCTCTGTTTCATCCCAGCACTTCATAGAAAGAAATATCTGTGCAGACCTGTAAAAAACACAAGAATTTGGGCATAAGCTCCTTCCTCTGGACCTGTCATTCTCCTGATGCCCCCCCTCTCTCAGAGGCAGGATCATCATTTTTATCTCCTTTCCCATCTTGGCCATGTCCTGGGGCTGCAGCACCACAGGGAGTGCAAGGTAGGCTGGGGGCTCTCCCAGGTTTGCCAGCTCCCAGCATGATCCAGGGACTGTAAATCACTGCAAATCTGCACCCACACAATTCCCTAATTAACCACCATTTATTGAGCAGGAAATACCAAAAAAAAATGAAGAATATGAACCATTCGAACAAAAGTTTCACTGGGATGGGGGTTTCTGCCAGGCCAAGAAGTAACATCACCTCTTAATTCATCCAAGATGCCTGTAATCAGCAAAGTAACAAAAAAGGAACCCACAGGAACCAGACAACTAGAAAGGTTAAGTCAACTGTACTAGGTATGATGCTGAGCAGAGGAGGGAGGTGACCCAGACACCCCAACCTGCAGCTGACCCGCTCACCTCCCACACTACAAGATCAAAAATGAGATTTTTTTAGCACCAGAGTTTCTAGTTGGTCCAGCCTTGGTGACAGGGACAAAAAGCCAGTGCCTGGTGGGTGATGAACCAACAGAGCATCACCCTGTCCCCACCACCCCACCCACCCTGTGCCCTGGCAAGCTCAGATCTGGGGTTAGCCTCAAATTGATGTTATCACCACAAACTACAACAGACTAAGAGATGCCTCATGGCTACCTATGGGAGGTGGGTTTTTTAGGATGAAGATCAGCCCTTTTTATTCCTTGTGCCAACACCCACCACGGAACAGGGCTGGAGGGGATGCTGTGGATCAGGGTTTTGCAACACAGGCATCTGCAATCTGCCCAGCCCTGGTTTAGCTCTCAAAATACTTCTTCATATGTCACTCCTCAAGTGTCTTGTCAGAAACCACATGAGAAATTTGTAAATTAGAGCCGGAATTAAAACCCCAATCTCCTGTGTCCCATTCCAGCTTCTTAACCAAAAAGGCTGCCCTTCTTTTGATGTAAAATAAGGAAAAAAATTGGTCTTGGGTTCCTCCAGCATGGCTGTGGGGTTTCTTTGAAGGAGTGGGCACAAGGAAACACTTATTACACTCTGTACTCTTTCTTATAAACTCTTTCTAAGCCAGGCTGGGGAACAAACCCACCCTGTTAACTTTCCAAGCAGCCCGGACATTATCTCCGACAACCCTTTTTTGTCATTTTTTTTATCCCTATTTTCCTTTTCTTCTTTTTGCTGCCAGTCCAGCTGCAGCTCAGTGCAGAAAGCGTGGGAGAGGTGTACATCAAGAGCACCCATTCTGGGCAGTACCTGGCGATGGACACCAACGGGCTGCTCTACGGCTCGGTAAGCAGGAGGCTTGCAGTGGGATGCAGCCACGGGGAGGGGTTGGAGGTTTGCAGGCATCTCCCAGCTCTGAGTAACATCAACCACAGTCAGCCTCAGCTGGTTGTTTTGGCAGCTGGAGGGAGGGATGCTCTTCATCCGGCTTTATTCTGGGGGGGGGAAATAAGTAAATAACCAAATAAGAGCATTTGCCACCCTGCTCTGCCAGCCCACACCTCTGCCAGCCTCTCTCCGTGGCTTGTTCAGGGCAGCAGCCCGAAGCAGAGGATGACAGCCACCCAGCAAACCTCCCCGTGTTTTTTCTGTCACCAAACCCTGTGCTGGAGGCAGTGGCAGCATCCCCAGCACCCCATGTGGGTGGGATTGTGCGAGGCAGGAGCTTACCCACCCTGTGCCCAGGGACTGGAGGGCACAGTCACCACAACTAATCTGGGGTTTTGAGAATAGCCCTATTTACAGCAAAGCTCACGACACATAATCCTGGTCATAGGCTGCTTAGCCTCACCAAAGAGCTGTTCTGTTCCCCTGAACCCACCGCAGTGCCAGAGCAGGAGCTGGTGCCAGGACCAGCTTACAGAGCACGTGGCCAGGCTTGGTTCTGCTGAATAAAACACCCAGGTCACAGGCAAGTTACTGAAGGGGACTCAATCAGGGCCACTTACCACTGAGTTTTAAATAGGCACCATGCCAAGGTGGGAAGATGGGAGAGGTGGGTCTGGGTAGCACCCCAGCCCTGCCTCTCCCTGGGCATTGCTCACTGCCCTTCCCCGGGGCTCTCTTTCAGCAGTTGCTGGGTGAGGAGTGCCTGTTCCTGGAAAGGCTGGAGGAGAACCATTACAACACCTACGTCTCCAAGAAGCACGCAGACAAGAACTGGTTTGTGGGCCTGAAGAAGAACGGGGACAGCAAGCTGGGGCCCCGGACTCACTATGGGCAGAAGGCCATCCTCTTCCTCCCGCTGCCCGTCTCGCCCGACTAAACCCCCCCAGCAGAGGCTCAGAGATGACCCCCCAAACTGCAAAACCCAACTGCTGCCTCTTTCCCTCCCCCTCGCTGCCCTCCTTGTTGGCTCCCACACCAGAGCCACACCATAGAGCTCCGAGTTTTAGGTAAAGGCTTTACCAAAAATAGAGAAAGCAGAGCTCTGCTCGCTGCAGGGGGGGTTGGACTAGATGACCTCTAATGGTCCCTTCCAACCCAAACCAGTCTGTGATTCTCTGATTCCCACCTCACTCTGCACAGATGCGGGGGGGGAAGCCCTGACACCCCCAACAAGGTCCCCTGGCACCCCCTTTGCTCTGCCATCTGCAGGTGAGCACGTTGGGGACACACAGACCAGCCAGGCACTCAGCCAAAGGCACCCCAGTTCCTGGAGAAATTAACCTTTTTACTGCTCCCAGTCATTCTAGAGCAACACCACCCTGGATACTCCGTATGGGAATATTTATCTATGTAGCTTCTAATGTGCCCAGTAAGTGATGCCAGGCTGCACCACCAGCCAGGTCACCCAGTGCCAGCCAGTTCTAGGCACCCTTGGCCTGTTCAGCTAAGCTACCGTGGGCCAAAAGCTGCCTGTCCTACACCCCTAGCCTCCTGTACAACACGAGTATAGCTGTAGCTCATGCTAGTCCCTGCCTTATGTCATTTGTATTTATTTATTAAGTAAATATGTCTCTTCTACAACCTGCTCGTAGGTCAGTCTGGGCACCAAACCCCCTTCATGTTATCCCAGTGAGGATGGGGCAGAGTGGGAGTGACTGAGGTCTGGTGTTGAGGGGTGATGGCGCAGCAGGAACAGGCTGCTGGGTGGTGACAGAGCCTTGTACCCCATTCCTGGGGGGGGGGTCCCCATACCCCTGGCGCCCAGCTAAACGAGGCTCTGCAAATGGCACTGGGGTCCCTTGGTGACTCCCATACCCCCCATGAAGGTGGGTTTCTCTTCTCCCAGCACTCCCCAAGCAGCTCAAGAGCTGCTCCTGCCAGGAGAGAGCATCACAGGGTCACCAAGCTGCCGCATCCCACCACAGCTCATCCTCCTCGGGCACTTGCAGACACACACAGTGACCCGGCACGAGCTACACAGTGGGGACAGGGCACCCCAGGCACCCCGGGGCAGACTTCTGCTGAGCCAGTGCTTCTCTAATCCCGAGTGGCATGTGCATTTTACCCTACAGCAAGTTTCCTCACGTGCACACCAGCCCAGAGCCTCTAACCAACCTTTTCTGGTGATGTTGCATGAAGAAGGAAATCGGGGACTTGGTTGAACTCTGTTGCACCCGTGTGACTTGGCTGCAGGGGAGGCGTCGGTCTCGGACTGAGGTTTTGAGCTGTAAATAAAGTATGGGAGAGTGATGGAACAATAAAGTTTGATAGGAAATACTGCAGCAGGCTGTGGTTGGTCTTAAATTAAGCAGTGCTTGAGGTAAAAACTCTGGATCTCTCAGGTGGGTGTGAAAAAGGAGCATGGTGCTTCCTCACCACGTGATGAGTTGGTGATGGGATGAAACCCAAAGGGCGGTGACTCCAGTGGTGGGGACACCTGATGGGGGGAGCAGGGGGCCATGAGGATGGTGCAGCCAGGTGGGATGCTGCTCCTGCTGCAAGGACTCAGAGTTCACCCCCATGGCTTCCCCAGGTTTGGGGTTCATCCGTCCTGGGCTCTCCTGCTCATTTTTCCCATTCCTTGTGATTGCTTCATTGCAGTGGACAGGAGCTGAGAGGTTTGATGTTTAAACCAGTGCCTGGCAGTGTCCACTAAGGGCTGAATATCTGCCAAAAAGCCCGGATTTAGGGCAATGAGCTGCAGAAAGAGGAAGGACAAGAGAAGGACCCAGCCACTGCCAGTGTCCCTGGCTGCTCTGGTAGGTCCAGCACCCAGGAAAGGTGCCAGCTGATGGTCCAGTGGCAAACACACAGCTGGGCAGCACAGAGGGATGCAGGTGGCCAAGAGCATCACCACCTCACTTAGACACTGTGGTTGCTTTCCCCCGTGAGAGGCTGGGCTGTCACTCAACCTAAAAGTGAGCCAGGAGATGCAGGTTTCTAATTAAGCTGGAAAGTTGGAAGCCGTGATGCCAGATTTAGCCCTGCTGTCTCCCCACAGCTCATTAACCACGGGGCAGTCCTCTCCTTAGCTCTCTGCCACTCGGGAATTACCACCTTGGCTCTGCACTCCATGCCCAGCTGGGCAAAAATGTCAACACCTTGTCTGAAAAACAACCCCCAGGGAAGCCACAGGGATGGCTTCAGAGGGATCAACAAGCAGGGATGGCACCACTCGGAGAAACCAGAGGTCTGTCCTCAGGGTGAGAGGTGAGAAGACTTGTGAGGATTAGAATTATTGCGCTTGAAGTTCTTTCCCGGTAAGGGGAGGGGAGGAAAAAGGAAAACAAAGGGAAAAAAGGCAAAAAAGGAAAAAGAAAAGAAAAAAAAAAAAAAAAGGAAAAAGGGGGGGAAGAAAAAAGAAGGAAAA
>JANHGL010008171.1:0-22139 GCA_024611195.1 Ceyx melanurus | reverse complement strand
AGTCCAAGAACATTTACCAAGAAAGGCACAAGCATATCTAAGATCATGGACTACCTAAAATTCAGCAGGATTATTTACAATTATTTTTTATAATTAAATTAATTGAAAAATTATTAAAGTGAGATTGAATATTGTGGGTTTTTTTAATGAGCTTATAAATTCTATATGACTAAACTGGTGAAGAGCAACAAACAGATAATTACTTCATCTTGGCTGATGGCTTGTAACTTGCTCAACTTACATTTGAGTAGTATTTCTGTATCCTCACCTTTTCTAGTATATTCTCATTTATCATTGTCAGATTCACTTATTTTGAGAGTTTCTGTATATAACTCCCAGTTGTACCATTCTAATCTTGACAGTCTCCAAATTCTTATCCAAAAAGCTGTCTCTCTACACCCTCCAACTACCTCACTGTTTTCTTCACAATTTCCCTCTTAGATTTGAATTCCCAGACTCTCTCTCCCTCATTCCCAGGCACAATCTCTGCTTCCACCCTGATTTCTTATCCTTATCAACATTTATTTCTCCCATTCCAGTCTGGCTCTCTTCCCACTGTACTCAGGTCAGACATCTTTCTCTTACTAATACCCAGTGAAAGAACAAAGCCGAGAAGATTGAGCTAATAAAAGTGCAAAAAAAGTTTTCATTTTCTTCTATGTCAGTTCTCAATCTCATTCCCACTCACAACAAGAGAAACTGAAATTGCAAGATAGGGAATGTCTAGGTATCTGTAAATAAATATCTGAATATTAAAAAAAAAAAAAAAAGTAAAATACAGTGTGAATGCCAGTTTTGTCAACAAAAATATCTTTCAGCATAACCCAAAGAGAAGAAGATAAAAACACCTAAATGTACTCCCAAATCAGTAAACAACAAATTCTGATGTTCACATTGCAAAGTGTTTTTAGTTATGTTTTATCTTATTTTAAGTTTGGTGGGGGGTTTTTTATCATTTAAAAGGAGCATTACACATTTTCACTTGTATGTCAGAAATAAACAAGAAGCAGGATAGGTACATCTGACATTAAAATAAAGCTAGGATAGCTGTGCAGCTGACTTTGAAAGTAAACACATTCTTTATGTGCTTGTTCTTTGCTAAAACAATATTCTTACTCTCTTTTGCAACTAAATGACTTTGTATAATAAAGAGTGCTTCCAGATACACTTTTTTATATACATATAAATATAAAATTAGCATTTTAAGCTTTTTGTTCATGAATGAAAATATACATAGATGCGTTCTAGAAAATATATTTGTATGTAATACCTGTTCAGTAGGGAGATTTTAATGAAGTGTAATTTATTTCCTTATGCCTTAACAATTTCTATTCTTTTATGTGTGTGCCACCATGGAAATTTCATTATTCATATTAGCATTTAGACCTTTGTTTTATTCACTAACTGCATCTACTAAGAATTTGTTATAATTCCATTAAGCAGCACACAAATAAAATAAAATAACCTCTGAGAAAAAACCCCACAAAACCACAAAAACCATATTAGCTCTGCAAAAACAAAGAACACATCTCAGAATCCAATTTGGGAATGAAAGCCGGATTAAAGTAAGAATGACAATGATTTTCACCTCTCGCATCCCTATGTCTTCACTCCAACATAAGCACAATTTTATCTTCAACCCAAAATTTAATTTGATCAGGAGAAAAAAAAAACTTATTAGAAAACTCTTGTTTGATCTCCATAGTGTTACTGATAGCTGAGGTGATACCAAGACCCAGAGAGCATTTGTTTCAGCAAAAGTGTCTGTATTGAGAAGTGAGGTAAACAGTAGTTAACGTGTGAGGTAAGTAGAGAGGGTCACACTCTCTTCTCACACAGCTTCTGTGCATGCTCCTGGCCCACTGGCAGTATTAGGATGCAGAATCATGGAATCATAGAATGTCAAGGGCTGGAAGGGACCTGTGTACATTGCCACAACAACCAACATATGTTACTCATATCTTATCAACATTATATTGGGGTTGTTTTTGAAGGGAACTACAGAAGTTATTCCATCAGTTCAATGACAATATTTTCTGGCATTCCAGGAAACATGTTGAAACCACGATACAGCAGTTATTGGTGGGTCTATATCTTATAGGAAACAAGACAATATAGAAGCAATTAATTATTAAATATACAGGAGCAATATAATAAAAATCCTGGTTCCCTTCCTGTTTAAAATTCTCACTGGTAAGTTAACAGATGTTTCTTCATTCACATTCTTCTCTGTGCTCACCACTACTGCCTTCATGTTTTTAAGGTGAAAAATAAGCACATGACAGAAAAATTGAAAAACAAAACATATGAAAGCAATCACTCTGGTATACACCCACATGCCTCAGAGATTTTTAATTGCCACTGTGGGATTTCAGGGAATTTCTATAATTAATTGCAGAGATGCATACTCTCCTAAGAATTGAATGGTTATGTAAGAAGACTATCAACTATAAGGACCAAAGCTTTACACATCATTGAAAAATGGCTGTTTAGAAAAAAAAAATATTTTTTTTAAATTTAATTTAAAGATTCATAAACGATAATGTAAATAAGAAAGCAAACAAAAATTCTCAATAATTTAATTAATCTGCCTAGAATGGTAATGAAGGTAAAAAAAACCAAATCAGAATTACTGATTACTGTTTCTGAAGTGAAGTCATGTGTCTGGTCCATGTAATCTGGTAATTTCTGCACTTCTTAAAACTCCAAATGAATGCTTTCACTATTGGATTATGGATTGTCTCTGGTTACCTGCTGGAGGACCTGATAAGTTATAGGATGGTATATAGTCCAGAGAAATCAACATCCCCAGACAAAGGACATAAGTATGATAACTAAGTAATAAAACCAAATAATTTATTTGTTTTTATTCAACATTGTTTCATCTGGAAGGCTTTGTAAATGCACTAAAACCGAACCAACTAAACATACAACCAAACAAAGACAAGAAAAACCCATCCCACAACAAAATAACCAAACCCAAACAGTAAAAATAAAATATTACATATATATTATAAAAAAAAATAATTTAATTTCGAAAAGATTATTAAGTTTTTGTGCTTGGTGTTGTGAGTATGGTCAGAACTAAAGAAGATACTCTTCTGCACAGTTCAAATTTTGATTTATATTAGTTACTTGAGCATTCATGTTGTCTTTGTTAAACTCTGTGTAAACATCCTTGCTCTTGCAACTCATATTCTACTTGAACTAGGTTTAATCAGAGAAAAGCATGTTTCATCTGAAAAAAAATCTTTTTTTTTCCCCAACTGTGGTAACTGTGAGATTTGGTTTTGGATAAAATAAATGCAGTCTAGATTTGTATACAGTTTCTGTAGTTGTTATTGACTTTAAATTGTTTTTTGTTCTACAGGGAATTAAAAGAAAGGAAGAGGAAAAAGTAATGTAGACTGATGTACAGTGTCTAATAGTATCAGTGGCTTCCCTGCTAGATTTTATTTTATTTTGGCTACGATCTTTAGAATACATTGGCTGCAGTACTTCCAGAAGGAAACTAAGTACAGATGCGCCAAAATAAGCTCCAGGTTTGTGAGTATTCACTCGTTTATTGTAAATAGAGCAAATAGCTTCCCCTCGATTAACCAAGCTGAAGCTGAAAAAGTGCCATGTATAAAGACTGCCTGTTGGGAACAGCTGAAGCTCCATATACAATTGCACTTTTGATGGAAGAATTTTGTTTATACTGTTCTGGGGTTTATTTCTTCCTTATAGTATTGTATCCAATACTGTGTTTTTCTTGAGAACATGTGCATTGCCTACAAGAGTTGCTCCAGACACTGCAGCAGTAGAAAGAGTGGAAGCACAAGAACAGCATCCACTGGAACTCTTGCATACCTCCATTGCAATGTGATTTACACACCTTGAAGAGCTTTTGAGAACACTGATCATTAATGATTTTCCATTTTACTAGATTAGAATCTTGAATTGACTTTCTCATTCAAATTCTTGACCAGAATTACAGGGTTGAAGCTGTTTCTCTCTTGTTTTTGAGTTATGGTCTGTTTCATACTTTTTTCCCAGTGACTCCATAATAACTTAATTGAAAAGGTTATTTGGTCTTCAAGGTTCTTTGTTTTTTGTTGTTTTTGGTTTTTTCTTAGTCTTTCCAACTAATTTCTGTAAGATTACATAATAGAACAAATCCTTGATAAATATGCTGTTTCTATGGAAAAAAAAATTAGAATTAATTAACACATGATTGAATATGCAAGAAATTAAATGGTAAAATATGAGGAATGACAAGTTATTTCGTATCATTTTTTTCAGTTTGGTTTTCCTGTAGTTTTGCATCTTAATACTTGGAATATTATGTGTTCCTAACGATATTTAATGTTATCTCTTTGCTACATTAATATTTAAAGAAGCCTAAAGAGTTCTTGCTTTTAAAATATTCATGATTACTGCTCTTTTATGTGAAACAAATTTCAAAGGAGGAATGCCTAATTCACTTATTAACCAATTCACATGTCTTCACACTTGCCTAAGCAATTTTTAGTGGTTTTATCCATGAATTTGAGTGAAAGTGCAAATTTGATAATTGTACTAAATTAGCAAACTTTGGGTAGATTTACATTTCGACATGTGTCAGTCTATTTATTCATCTTTCTTATTGACAGTGGAATTACATAACTTGGAAAAGTATACATGACTTGAAATGTACTTTCAGGGAAAAAGATTTTTTCAAAGAGTTAAAGTTTATATGAAACATCTATTCAAATCTTATTTCTACACCCCAAAATCTTGCTTATATATTGTAAAAACAAATAAAACACTTATTGTTAAAACTGACAGACACTATTCTAGAAGTTACAGTAATGAAAGACCCTCAGAAAAACACACATAATTTCCTTCTTTGGATACAGGTTGGATTAGGAAACATAAGAATTTGCAGGGCAGTATGATTGAAGCATAGTGGGCCAATGTAAAACTGAAGGAATCAATGAAAACTGAAAATGGCAAGAGCAGAGAATCCATATCCTTGGTGTTTTTCTCGCAAGTCTAGGGAGCAGAATTGTCTTTCAGTGCTGGTCACAAAAGTTGAAGCTTCAATACGTAACCCTACTGTTCTTTCACTGGATTGCCCCAAGGAATGGATAGGGAATGGAGGGAGGGAGGGTCTTTGACTGGAAGTCTAATGAATGCCATCTTCTTATTTGATATGAGTACAAGCAATGGATGGAGACTCTGAAACTACTAAGTCATTTCACATGGAGGGCAGGTAACAGCTGCTGCTCCCCTTTGGTCACTACTGCTTTGGTCTGGGTTTAGTTTGGTAGCACAGGCATGACAAACTCAAATTCCATTATTAGCAAGATCTTCATATAACACTTATGTTACTCTTGTTTTCTTTTTCGGATGTAGTTTGTGAAATTTACTATGTCTGCTTTTCAGATGAGCATCAAGAGACTGATGCCAATCTGAAGATTTTCCTCCAGAAATCTAGATTTGAGTCCATGGCAGACTTTGCAGGCAGTTTTGTTGGCAGCATCACCGATACTTCTGTGTTTGCCACTTAATTAACTGTTGATGGACCATCTGGACAGTTTAGTCTTTATGCATGTCATTTTCTTTGGTTCACCTTGGAGTCTGTATATGCAAGGCATAATTAATTATCTGAAAAAAATCATGTGTAAGTATCCTTTGTGATCAATGTATAAGCAGAATTTTGAAGTCATATTGTACCAAAAAGTTGTTGCATTAGCCAGTTTACACACTTAGATGTTAACAAGGAGGATGACATTGATTAAAATTTTAGTTGGTTTTTTTTTTTCTTCCCAATGTGCTGCTCAGTACCACCAGATGCAAAGCTATAGCACTTAGATCCAAAAAAGTTGTACAAGTATCCAAAATGTAATTTCTTGTAGAATCGAGGTCCTCAGTTCTCATGTGCAGTTATGAAAATGTTTTCCAGTCCTTGTACAGCTGGGGCTGAAACCTGTTCCCTCTTCCGTGTCCATAGTCATTGAAGAGTACAGCAAGAATTCAGCAGAGATCTGGAAACTTATTTGTTGGCCAAAGTACTTGTTGCTGTGACAAGAAATTTCTTCCATTAAAATCCAGGAGGAGGAGAAAGAGGAGAAGACAACTTCCTGAAAAGCTATTTAATTGGATACTTCTTTATCTATGCAATTCTTATAAGGTTATGTATGTTATGAGCAATAAACTGGGTTTGGCAAATAACTGTTCTTAATGGGTGCCTTTTGCATATAATGCATGCTGGTGGGCATGTAATGATTACTCCAGAAACTTCACTAAGGATTCATTTATTTTCCTAAGCTTAGGCAGTTATATATTATCTTATATCATATTATATTATTATATCTTAGGCAGTTATATGATATCTCTATTGTGTATGTTCCTTTCATATAGCACTTGCTATTGCTTATCAGTCATCTTTAAACTTTGTGATAAAATGTTCAGACTTCTCATAAAGGAGATTCAGTATCAGTCGCACTGTTTAAAAATTAGACGTAACAAGAAATAATAGAGAACCATCTTTTTTGTTTTGTTTTGATTGGGGTTTTCTGGCATGGAGCTCTCTAAACATATTTGCTGTAGGCCTTGCAGAATTGCTGGCTGGTTTTCAGATGTTTTATTTTAATGGAAGGTTAACTCAGTGAAAAATAAAGGGCTCAACTCAGCAGAAAATTCTACTTGAATGAACAAATTCATTTTCTATGCATATCATATTAGCTTACTATAGACTTTATAAACAAAATTCTTTCAAAAATATAAATGAACTAGAGGCTATGCAATTCAAATTGAGGCAAGGATTCAAATCTTTGTAACAACCATGGATTTAAAGCATGCATATAAATAAGAGCGTAATTATATTCCAATGCACAAAAATTATCACAATAATAATAGAAGTATAAAAATAGGAGTGTAACATGCATTTGTATGATATATTTGCACAGTAAATGAGATGAATTTCAGAGGGATGTTGCTAAGGAAGAGTTATGAGAATCTTTTTACATAATTCATCAATGTGCAATACATTTTGTTTTTAAACAGGAAGACAAGCACAACACTAAAGTATGAGCTTTTAAATGGAAGTTAAAGACTCAGCATAATATTTTATTTATTAGTAGTCTGTTCTGGTTCTATTGCATGATTATGACACAGTTACTTATCAAGTAGTTAAATATATTTTCTTAGTAAGCTGAATTTCATTTGTATTTTTATTTATTTATTTCTTAAGAGTTTATTTGGTGTTATAAGGCTGTGTTAAACTGTATATAGTGCCTGCTTCATTTGGAGCAAAATAGCATTATAACTGTACAGAAACAAATACATTATTGAAAGGGAAAGATCTCTAGATTGAAACTTTCTACATACATTTCCACAGGTCAGGGCAAGCCAACAGGACCCAGTGACATGCATCACTAACAGTCATGGGAACTAGGTGTTTATCTAATACATTTTCTCAGTTGTAAGAATTGTTTTGTTGGCTATTTTTTTTCCTCTTTGCTGTATTAAAAAGAGACAGAAATAATTATTTCAGTGTAGTATCTCTAATCATCACATTTTTACACTCAAACTTAACTCCATGTTTGACCACAAAAAAACTTTGCTTTCATTTCATTTTTTCAGAAAGCAACATACCTGCATGTGTAAGAGGGCACATATTAGAACTGAAAGAATCATACCACTGGAAGACACATACACTACTGTTTTCCCTTAAGAGAAGATAAATCACTTTTTTCTACAGAACCTGGTGGCCATATAGTTCTATTTTCACTTTTCTTCACAATAAATGTTTGAATGTAGTATTTCTAGGTTTGTGAAAGAGAAAAACTCTATTTTAGGTATACAGTACTATATAGCAGAGATCCATTTATATATATATATATATATATTTGAAAAAGAGAGTGCATATAATAAATGTGGTTGAATTATGTTAATACAGTTTGAACTAATGTTTTGAGGATTTGTCTGCAGAGCTATATTGCTTACTGTGTAGGTAAAAGGTACAACTGCAAGAATAATAAACAGCGGTTAAGGTCCTTTTGTGCTGTATGAATTTATGTCCATACCTTCACTGGCCATTATTTTTCCAATTAATAGAATCTAATTTACTCAAAATAAGAATGTTATTTTTGAAAATAAAATCTATACATTAGCTCTATTTAAGCATAATATTTAAAATAAATAACTAACTAAACCTATCATGAATCCTATGATAGAACTCTTTGCCCACTATTTTTTTGCAGAAGCTGCCTCCCACCTCAGAGTTTCTTCTGATCCTACTGTGCTTGTGTTTGTATGTGAATATTGTATTTGTACATGGTGTTTGGATTATAGTGTTTGGTTGTGGTGTGACAAAATGCTGACTATATTCTTTCCCTTTTGTGATGCTGCTGCAGTGATTTTATTTTAGATTTACCACAATGGCAGTGTCACTGGAAAACACATAAAACCAATCTGACTTTAAATTCTGAAATACAGTATTTATTCTGGTAATCCTTAGACAGTAAGTAATTGCCAACCTACCATTGTATCATAAATAAATTATTTGGGAAAAATAAAATTATCACAGTGGTATTTCAAATGTCTTTGCTGTGCTCAAGTAGTAACTCAGTTATTTGTTTTATTGTTAGTTCCCTTGAAACTTACGTGGTTTAGATTAATAGTGTTTAAAGTCCTCTCATTTGTCTTTTCTGTTTGATGGAAAAAAAAAAAGGTTTAGGTGATGACTGGATAAAATAATATCTTGTTGCAAATGATTGAAATGATAAGTTTGCATTTAGTGTGAGTCTTTCTTTAAAGAAAAGAAAAATTTTTTCTAAAAGGAAAAAAATCCTAGAATTTATATTTGGTTTGTTAGAATTTTTTTCTTTAATTTTTTAAGCAGATTTACTTGACAATGACCTGGATGAAGGGACAGATTGCACCCTCAAGTTTGCTGATGATTCCAAACTGGGAGGAGTGGCCAATATACCAGAAGCTGTGCTTCCATCCATCAAGATGTGGACAGACTGGAGAGCTGGGTAAAGGCAAACCTAATGAAGTTCAACATGGGTAAATATAGAGTCCTACACTTGGGAAGGAACATCATCATGTACCAGTACAGCTTATGGGTAGACCTCCCGGAAAGCAGCTCCATGGAGAGAGACCTTGGTGTCCTGTTGGATGATAAGTTGATAAGTTATCCATGGAACAGCAATGTGTCCTTGTGTCCAAGAAGGCCAATGGTATCCTGGGGTGCTTAAAGAAGAGTGTGGGCAGCAGGTTGAGGGAGGTTCTCCTCCCCCTCTACTCTGCACTAGTGAGACCTCACCTGGAGTATTGTGTTCAGTTCTGGTCACCCCAGTTCAAGAGGGACAAGAAAATACTAGAGAGAGTCCAATGGAGAGCTACAAAGATGTTGAAGGGACTGGAACATCTCTCTTATAAGGAAAAGCTGACAGCCCTGGGGCTGTTTAGCCTGGAAAAGAGAAGGGGAACTTATTAATGTTTACAAACATCTGAAGGGTGGATGTCAAGTAGAAGGGATGAGTCCCTTTGCAGTTGTGCCCTGTGATAGGACAATAGCAGCAGATGAAACACAGGAAGCTCCACCTCAACATGAGGAAAAACTTCTTCATTGTGCTTCTTCATTGTGAGAGTGACAGAGTCTGGAACAGAATGCCCAGAGAGGTTGTGGAGTCTCCTTCTTTAGAGACTCTCAAGACCCACCCAGATCTGTTTCTGTGTGGCCTGCCCTGGGTGTTCCTGCTCTGGCAGGGGGGTTGGACTTAATGATATCCAGACATCCCTTCCAACCCCTAACATTCTATGATTCTATGAAACTGCATTGCTAAATATTAAAGGTATTACTGGCAGATGATTAGTTAAAAAAAAGACTTCATGTTTACTGGCATTGAGAATATTGATAATGTTATATAGGAAAGTATCATAAATATTATATGAGAAGCAAACAATCACATATTTAAAATTGATTGAATGATTCAAAATATTGATAATGGATTAAAACATCTCTCATCACGAGGGTTATTTCTTTAACTATGTACATTTCAATAATAAACAGACATTATTGCCATAGAAGAGCTTTTTTATTTTTGTTTTTCCTTAATGACCTGATCTGCACTTTTGGAACATAACAGAAAACTTCCATTGCCATCCAATTTTCATGACATGGGTTACTTTCTAGTTTTCACTGTGCTTTGAGAATAGACAATTCCTAAAAATAAGTATGTTTAGGCAACAATTGCGGCAGATCTGTTAAAACTGAAAAACCTCACCCCTATGAGATGTAAGACCAACGAGAATTTTACTGTGATACAGTTTTCATTTTATCTGATGATCTGATTTATATTTTTGAACAACCTGCTGAGTGAAATAGTAAGCTAAATTATTGCTTCACATTCATTTTTATTTCATACAGTAGGAAATAATGCATCAACTAAACCAAACATTTAATGGGGAGCTTTGAGAAACCATTCAAGCAACTCCATCTCTTTCCAAGCTTTAAATACCAGAGAACATCTGGGTGTTCTTCTCAATAAAAATGCAAGCAAGAGCCAAGAAGTTCACAGAGATTCTCTACATTAGTTGTCTCTTCTGAAGAAAAAAAACCCCCTATTTGCTCATATTTTATGTCCCAGAAATGTACAGTAAATTCAAGTGTAGTACAAATTTACATTACACATATCAGAGCTAACTTTTTACTCTGTTTTTTCTTTGTCTTCTCCCTTCCTTTTCTTCTAACCATTCCTTCCATCACCAGACTCCTCAGACAGAAGGAATCAGATTATTTTGTAGACAATGAGGCTGCATATTTAGTAGTTTTTCTAAACCAACTACATAGAAATTTAAAGAAATACAAATGATAGTAAAATGTTTTGATACTATTTTTTTTTAGTGAATATTCAGGTGCACAGAATGTTGCCAGAGTTACAGACAATTCAGACTGACAGTTTAAAAGTAGATGAAACCCCCTCCATTATTTCAACAGCTTTCCCTTGAAATATTATTCAGTTGCTCACATGCACAGCAGGAAATAAAGAAGGCAAAACAGACTTTCAAAAGTAAACATTAAATTTAAATGTCTGTAGACTTACAACAGATAACAAACAAACAAAAAATATTAATGACCTTTGATATAATTTACTAAACTATGACACAGCTGGAAATACTGAAGGAAAAACCCATAAGCAAACCTCTCAGTAAATACAAGTTCTGCTTAGCAGGGAAAGAAAAAAAGAATGTTCTGAAAACTCATTAAAACTCACAGTATGAAATGGTACAAAAAAATTAAAAGAGACAACATAATACAGTAGTCTAAAATCAGCACATTATATGGGAAATTAATAGAGATCACATTAGCTGAATTTTCTTTGCAATGGGAAATTACATTCTGTAAATGTTATGTGAAATACTTCATATACATAAATATTTTGATCTTAATGTAGAAATTTTACCAAAATATGTGCCTAAGAATAGCAGATTTTTTTTCTTTTTTGAAACTGCAGGTTTAGCTAGGGGATTTTTTTGACCTTTCATATAAATTTCAATTAATTTAATCTGTCATTTTTCATTTTTAGACAAGTTATTAGACAGTATGTAAAAATTATAACAATTCCTTAAGAAATTTTAATTTATTCTGGAAAATATTTCCAGGTAAGGAGAAGAAGGTTTGGGAACTAAATCCAAAATTGGTTTTCAAATAAGGAAGCTTGTGACACCTAGTTTTATTACTAATATTTCTAACATTACATATGGATTTATATTCTTCAATAATTTCCTTTACAATTCTGAATTTTGCAATATATGTGCTCATATATGTCTAGAAAGACCTTCAGAGGGAGAAGAATATAAGTAAAACAGTAATCTGGTTCTTGATTTTCTGCCTCTCAGTGGATTCATAAAGTAACAGAATGATTCAATGATCTGCAGAGCTCCTTTCCAACTCCTACCATTCTATGATTCAATGAATAAAAAAAAGAAAAAAAAGTGTTTTTGCAGCTCGCCATATGCAGGATACAGCTGTGTCACACCACAGAGACTAGCACAGAGCTAGTCAGGTTAGTTTAGATAGCAGAAGAAATACAGCCATATTAATTCTGGGATTAATGCCCTTCACTTAATGATGGAGCAGGGAATCTCTGCAATGCTGACCATTATGTCCTGTAGCCTTCACTTGCTGCTTTTAGGAGCCAGTACTTTGGCCAGACAAAGGGTTCAGTCTGGAAAAGGAAGAAATTGCAGCCTGAGAAATACTTTACAACATTTTATATTAAGATGGTGGTCCCAGGTTTATTTCCAAGATTTCCTGAGCAGAGCTATTTCCAAGCAATGTGAGTACAGTAAATTCAGTGCCAGAACACATCAGACTAGCTGCTCCACATACATTTAGTGAGTATGTGCATCACAGTACCTATTAGCCTGGGATACTTGGACATTCAGCAGCTTGCTGCTACTAATTTGAAAACACATCCAGAAACCCTGAAGACATGTCTGAAAATGTTGTTTATCTTTTGGATGTTAAATAGAACATTCACTAGACAGCTGAGCTGGTGATAAATAATACCTTATTCATGAAAATACTGAAATGACAAGATTAAAATAATGAAAGCTGAAAAATAATTGGTATAAAGTAGGCAGGAATTCTTCTTGTTTCTACCATTGATTTTTATACTAAGAGATAGAAAGAAGAGCTTTCTTAAAATTCTTCCTGAAACAAGAAAAGTTAAATAGAAGAATAAATGAAATAAATTTTCCCCATATATACCCAGTAACCCTGAAAGAGCTGTGGTGCTAAAAAATTATTACTTGCAAAAAAGCACCCTCATAAACTTGAGTCTTTTCTTGTCAAATGGGAGATTAATTCAAAGGCACAACTGAGAGAAGCAGAGGAGGACTAGTAAATGATAGATTAAATAAAGGGTTTAGATACAGAGCATTGCACAGCGCAGTGTCTAACTTTTAGGCGTTCTCATAGGAGTACAAAACCATGAGTTACAAGCTTCCCTCTATTCAGGACACAGGAAAAGTCAGAATGCCAGACCTTTAAAATCAAGCCTGAATACACTAGTCTTAGTTGTTCATAGTTTTCTGCCAGGACATAAATCCCAAACCATTCATAGAATGATAGAATGATAGGGGTTGGAAGGGACCTAGAAAGATCATTTAGTCCAACCCCCCTGCCAGAGCAGGATCACCAAGACCAGGTCACCCAGGAATGCATCCAGGTGGGCTTTGAATGCCTCCAGAGAAGGAGACTCCTTGATTACTATTAACTCCAGAATGGTGACTGTTCGTGACCTTCCTCTACTTAGTAGCTATACTTTTTATATAAATATTGACACTAGAATTCATTCTTCAGAAACATCATTGCTGGCCAATGAGCGTTTAAAATGAGAAATAAAAGCAATCTTTGACATAGGTTGAAAACCATGGCACACAGTTATGTATTCAGACAAAATGCATTCTGAACCAGGAAAGCAAAATGCAATTATGAAAAAAAAGTTTTATGATTAATTTATTCTGTAATTTCAAATAAAACTTATAAAATTTAGACACAATAAATGAACTTCATCATATCCATGTGGACACTTGAGAGAGAGATTATGAAGATTTGAACACTTTCACTTGAGGGAAACAGTGAAAGCATAAATCTCTGCTTTCTGGATGATACAGAAATTGTGCAATGTTCTCACCATCTCTTCTGCTTCACCAATACAATAATATCAAAATTAACATCAACTCTCTTCAGCTTTTACTGATACAGTTGAAAACAAAATCTGTCCACATAAAATTCCAGGTACCTGGTCATAGCCAGATGTACTTGCCTACAAGCCAGGAATCCAGATCCATTTTTCACAGCAACACAAAAAGCAGGCTACTTTTAAATGCCCAAGATGCACTTGTCCTATGTTTTCTTATTGGTCCGTTTTGCTAATGGATTGATGACTCATCTTGGACTGTTTGATTATCTCTTCTATAAAATCTTATCATAAGGGTGTGATTTTAGCTCACCACTATACTTAACATTTCCCATCAGCTAGATCAGACAGGTCTATTCTTCACATTGCCCTTCTGAGTCAACTGCTACTCAGCTTTATGACACTTCACTCAATCTGAAATCAAAGCATCACAGTAGATCAACCTGTTGTAGCTGCCACACAGAAGATTCCAGTGCATCATGTGCACTGGAGTTTTAGTATAATGTATAATGCAAAAGCAGTAAAGTTTTTTGAAGCTTTGTTTTCTTTTCTTGTACTCATTAGGATTATGAAGAAAGTATTTAAAAGTCCCACCTGCTTTGAGAGGCTTTCAAATGCATGTATATATCTTTATATCTATATAATCTGTATCTTTATATCTATATATATATATCTGTATCTATTCAGGTATATTTGTATCTCTAAGTGAATATAAACACACATATGTGAATGTCTATATATGTACAACTTCTACATCCCTATTCATGGGGTAGATTTTTCCTTACAACTATCCATCTGATTTGGACAGATTATTGGTAAAATTTGCATAGCTGAGCCAAAATAAAAAGGAATAATTGGCTTATGACAGCTGAAGAGATGGCCTTACAGACAAGCTTTGAAAAAGTCATATTAGTCCTCAGTAAATATCAGAACTGACCACTGAAGAAATTATTATGAGTACTTGATATGATTAAATCTATGAGAGTATGTATATTTGCTCACCACACTACCTGTGTCACTGCAATGGTGGTTAAGGAGTATTAACATCCAGGATGAGTCTTGATCTCCCCCTTTCAGAGGAGCTCAGTGAAAACAGTTAGCCACTCACCGGAACTGTATTGGAATCAGACAGCACAAATCCTAGCGATACATTGCCGAAGGTTTTTTGTCAAACTTAGTTTTTGCAGTATATTCTGCTTCTATTTACAATCTTTCAATCAATTTCTGTTCCAAGCAAGTTTGAATTACTGCTGGCTGAATTATGAAAGATAAATTAAGAATGCTTGATTCAAATCAGTGAATCATTCTACATGGACAAATTGTTTCCATATCCTGTGAAGACTGTGGATAGAATAAAATTAATTTAATTTATTTGAAATACATCAGGATTGAGAAACAATTTAGTGAACATTTGATAAAAATTCCTATTGTAAATATGCTATTATAAAATGTATCTAATTCTGTAATGGAATCCAGATACATCTCATTCTATGACGCGCATCTGCTGCTTTTCATCAATATGTCTAACAATTTTCCTTAGTTCTGCAAAAGACTTCATTGCTTATTTCATGTCTATTTAACATTTTTCCATCTTAATTGATTTTTCCTTTTAATATTAGTTCCATTACTTTATTGAAATACCTTCTTCCTTCCTTTCCTCTGGTCTTAAAAAAAATGTAAAGGAAAAGTTTACTCTTTATAACTCTCAACTTTATGAAGACTTTTTAAACAGACCATTAGTAAAGAAAATTTTTTTTACATTTAAGTATCAATATTGTACTGGTCTGATTTTACTGAAAGGTATTTTTTGCAATGCCTTATCTCATTTTCTCTTATCAAAGGTTATGACCACAACAAATAAAATCTGTTAATATTTAGGAATGCTAAAGAAGGAATATGGATTAAAGCTAGAAAATATAAACAATCAGATACAGAAACATTGATTTTTATTTTTTTTTTCACATATAACAGTAAATACATTTAAATAGCTTTTAGGTTTTTTAATTACATTTTCTGTAGTCAGCTGCTTAATATCTGGGGTCTGGTGGTAGGAAGGCAGGGACTGAGATTGATCTAAATTTTGTATCATCCCATAATGTTTTTCTTTATGTTATATTCCTATTATTATTTCATTTTAATTGAAAACTGGACAAAATCACACAGAGTTCTTGTTCTCTGTTTAGTTTTACAATTAAGGTAAGGGTTGAATTTGTTATTAATGGTTTTGTTACTTAATAAGAAAATGGAGGGGAAATAAGTTTTAAAAAAATGTTTAAGCCAAATGATAAATCTAATTATGTAAAAGAAGATTAAAAAAATTCAACATAATATTTAATGTAATTTTAAATCATTGTTGACCTCAGGACAGATCATACTGACAGCGAAGGAGATGCAACAGCACTTGGCTACATCTCTTGGTTCCTAAAAGTAATATGACCATTCATCTATATTTCTGAGGGCAATTAATTTTGCTCATCTAAGTTTTAAAGTTTTTTAACAGTTGCATCTGAAATTCTGATTCATTTGAATCAGTCCTTGGTCACATGAGGGAAAAAAAGTTTTAGCAATATTGCCAAGTGCATACTTCTCTGCTGAATTCAACAGAACTGTACTAACTTTCATCAGCTAATCAGTACATTATTTCTTCTTTTGACACACTCTATGTACTTTAGAGTAGACTTGTTTGATGTGTGAATTGCTTGTTATGTAGCTGAAGTACTTAGCTTTGAAACTGAATTTGTGGAGAGTGACTGGGGGCGTTACTTGCTCCTTTCAGCTCTTCTATTTGCCATCAGGTGGATAAAGACTAGGCCTAGAAAGAAATTAATCTCTTTAATAAAGAGAGGTTTTCTGGAGGGTTCTAGGGTTTGTTTTTTGTTTGGGTTCTCTGTTGAATTTTTTGGTTGGTTGGTTGTTTATTTTAATAAGTGCATCTACTGTTTCCAGTGACAGAAAACAATCTCAGTTCAGTGGAATTTATACAGATCACTGTGTAAGTAGGTGTAGTCTTTATAGTCCTTTCTTTTACAGAATGCAATTCACAGTGTATATATAATGCTTAGTTTTAAAGAAGCTTTTCAGTGCATCCCTTTGACTACCTGTTGTCACAACATTTTGAGAAAGAAAAAATGTGTAGTTTTTAAACCAAATGGGTCAACAAGTTTTAATATACAGGGAGATGAACATGAGTAATGGCTGTATGGACATACAATATCTGTTAGGAATGAGCAAAGGGCTGTCAAGCAGAGGTATTAAGGGGAGAAAGGACATTAAAAATTAGGTGTTGGTTTTTTTTTTTCTAGAACTGTGGCTTTAAAGGCTGTTTTCATAAAATACATTTTTCAGTGTTGTGAAAAGCAGCAATAGCAATGGCACTCCATTTTTGCAGAGAAATAGAATTGCAATGAAAGTTGCATTGGAATGAGCAGGTTACACAAGTGATGCTAACTCTGCATCCACTGGTAAAAACAGTAAGTGCTGCAAAAGTTCAAAGTATAATGCAAAACACTCAGGTGTGTCAGATTTCTTTGTCACCAGTAATAATCTGCTCCAGATGCTGTGCATCAAGTTTCTAGGAGTGGCTGTCATGCACAAGAATTGGTGTAGTTATTTGCCTCAGTTCTGGAGATTAACATCTTCCTCTATTACAAGCCTCTTTGGGAAGCCTCTTAATGGAAATAAGGGTGGCAAAGGCTAATCCTAAAACTATGTTTAATCTCAGCTGACTTTACTTGCTTGTGGTATATCTCCACTCCATATGGAGGGTATTTTGGTTATCTAAACCTCTTTCCATGGAAAGAGAGGAAGGTGCTACCAAAATTGTCTTCCAGAAATCCCTCTGACCTCCTGGCCTAAATTATGCTCAAAATTACAGAATGGAGAATACATGAAGCACTAGAAAAAGCAGAAGTTTATTAAAAACAAAACCAAGAGTTTTTAAAAATATTAACTATCACACACTTTTAGTGGGATCTACCAGGAATCAGACAGTATTTGCACAAGTGTAAATACTTAGACTTCTGTGGGTAATATGGGGATAAGTACACAGTGACAGAGGTCACTGAGCAGGCATGATCTTTATTAAACAGAGCAACTCAGGCTGGAAATTTTCAACCACAGCTCACTGTATGATCTTTAGAGCACAAATTCACCCATGCAAGTAATATTGCTGTGTTCTAGAGATTAAAATGCTCACTTAAGAGCTGTTTTCATTTGTGTGAAGAGCCAGGAAATTCTGGATGTGTATTTTCTTGCCTGAGCCCATCTCCTGTGCTTTTCTCCTCAGACCCCTGCAGCTCACAGTGAAATTTCACATTACTTTAGAGGACTGAAAAAGGCATTTTCCTGGCACATTTACTTATAAATCTCTGGCAAAAAAAAGGTGCTTTTTATTTTTTCCTCCTTTTATTTTCTTTTTCTTGCTATTACAAAAGAAGATAAAAAGACTCGGTGAAAATTATTATATTTACTTTGTTCTCCTTGTTTGTTATAGCTCTGCTCTCCTTCAGGCCTTCTGCAAATTCTGAGTGATGAAAAAAAATTTACATTTGAGATGTAATAAAGTTTGCTTTAAAACCTGAAAGAGAAGGCCTTTGAAAGTGAAGGTATCTAGCCAAGGTCTTTAACTACTTAATCAGTGGTCACAGAACAGTGAAAGCCATATTTCTCAGAAATGCATGCTGGAAGGATGAAAAACAATGGACACAAGTTGCAGTGAAGGAGTTTTGTTTTATATATAAGGAAAAAATACACAGTGACATTGGTCAAAGGGTGGAATAAGTTGCCAACAGGTCGGTCAGAGAGGCTGTATATTTGAAGAAATCTCTGTCTAGACAAGGCCTTGAGTAATATAATTTAAATCTGATGTAAGCCTTCTTTATACCAGGTGATGTCCACAGGTCCCTAGCAACCTAATTTATTTTTTAATTCTAAAACTAACAAATCACATATATTGAAATGTTGAACAAGAATACCCGATACACAAATATGATTCAATATTTCCTATTGTAAAATTGTAGAAGGTGACAATAAGGTGGAAATATTGAGAACAAGAACATTAAAAGCATAGGGCAATGTCTGTTATACTAGTAATAATAACAAACTAAATTGTATTAAGTTGGAATTTCTTGTTTTACTTGTATCCACTTTTTTTTTTTTTTAAATTTTCAGTTTCTTTAGTTAGTAGTATTCTCTACAATAATTATCTTTACCAGTTTATCCTGATTGTTTTATTTCTATTAGACTGTACCTTTTAAAACTTTATAAAAAAAATGCTCTTTAGGAAATCTTCATTGGGAGGCTAATTTTTGTAGTGTTCTGTACACACAAGCTGCATACATTGTCAAATGAAGTTTCTGTTTATTTATATATTTCCCAAAACCAGCATTGTGTGTAAGATTTACTATTTTTTCCCTCACTACCCAGAATGGTGTTGCTCTGGCAAGCGGGAATTACAGTGCAATAGTATCAGATGTTTTCTGCAGAATCCTGCCTCCATCAGACATGTGTTTTAAATAAAAGTTACCATAGGTTCCACACCATATCTATTTTCTTTGTGCTAATTCTGTTGTAATAGTTATTCTATCCAAATTTTATCTCCTAGCAATAAATGTAAAACTTAATTTAAGCTATACCAATTAGATCTGGGTTTGTGATTTTATCTCCTAGTTATACATTTAATAGTTGATTTAAGCTACACAAATTGCTTTAGATCCTGAAGAAGGAGGGGGTGTGATCCTGATAAATCATACCGGGTTTCAGATGAAGTGCAAATGTGCTTGCTTAGGAGTTGCTGTTACTCAGGTTCCCTATGGCTTTCTTTACACTAATAATTGAGCAAATTATGGGTCCAGTCCTATAAACCCTCAGCATATGGAACTTCTGTTTCTAATTGAAGCTCTGGTTGCGAGACGCTTGCTTTTAATCCTAGGGCCAGCCAAAACTGAGGGTTTGGGAGGTCACAGCAGCTCTGTCCCAGGAGCAGGCTGCAGAGGATATCCCCTCTTTCACAGCTTCTTTTTTACCACATTCTCCTTGCCTTGGCAATGGAGCAGAAGGGAGGGTAAATAGTTTTTCTTCCTTCTTACTCCTATTCACTGTATTGTTTACCTTGCTCCTTCAGCTTATATGTGAATGATCTTGACTTATTTTACCTCTGCTTGCTTCTATGTCAGAGGATTAGTAGTATTCCCACTCTTGACTGCAAACACAACATGAACAGGAAAACACAGGGGTTTGAAGAAAAATAACACCTAACAGGACTGAGTGTTGTGTTTCTGAAAGAATGATGAAGAAATTATCTTTGGAAATGAAATTTAGGTGTCTGACAGATGGGACAGTACCTCAGATTGTCTTCATGCTTCATTTTGTTCATATGACCTTATCATCTGATCACAAACCTTTTTTTCCTTACACTGAGGAATCATTTCAGTTCAAGTACATGCGATACCTTTCTAGACTAGGTCTTAGCTTATCCCTTCATTCACATACATTTAAGTGGAAATGTATCTTTCTACAAACGGGTTAACTTGAGCACAGATAGTGTGTAGGATTCCAGTCAGTCCCAGTTAACTCAGTTTGGGGTCCTTGTAAATATATAGAGATTTAATTTTAACTGGGATGACAGCAGTGCATATCAAAAGTGACCTTAAGACACCTGTATACTCTGATACCAAAATTGGATTGAACAGTTATACAACACTGGTCACATTAGGTGGCCACCTCTTGCATACCTCCATAACACACAGCTAGAGGAAGAGCATATTTTTCATATGCTGCAGATGTCCACAAATGCTGGTAATCAGTATTTCATAGTTGAATTAGGGTGAATTGTCTCCTTAAGAAACTTTTAGACCTCACTGAATTGTCTTCTGTAAAATCTATATTTAATAGTATAGTTTCATTGAAAGAAACTGTAGCAAATATCTTTAAAACAGCACAGGGCATTCACAAACAATTAAAAATATATTTTAAGAGAAAGTAAATTATAAATCTCTTCAGCACCTACTATCATTTGCTTTTCCTCTCTTCCTACACTGACACCATGATACTTATGAGCACTGCATATATTATTATCACTTACAGAGAGATAATATTTATATCACCTGCAGTCCATTCTTTTGGACTAGGATTTTAGTTTTTGTTTTGTTTCGTTTTCTTCTCCCAGGAGGTATGACATTTCAGAAATTTCCCACTCTGCTGTAATTTTAGTGCTAAATATGTGAACAGGAATGCCATTATGAGCAGAGATCTGCATAGCATGGTACACATTCAGATCATGCAGCTAGTTTAAAGATTATCTATCTTTTTTTTTCTATAGTCTGCATATGGCTGCAGATATATAGACCAGGAAATGCAAGATATTTTATTCTAATGTTTTCCTTTTGCTTTGAAGACATTTCCCTTAAACATTTTTGGTAAAGAAGTAGATGGGAGTGGGAGAAGAATCACTTTTGTCTATTTTGAGATGTGAAGTTTAGTCTTATGTCACAAATAAACACTAAACCAGATGGCTATTTTGTCACAGGACTATATTTGTTTTTGTGTAGACACACACACACCAACCACACAATATAACTAAGAAAGTATTTATAATTTTAAATGCTAAAACTGTGAATTCAAGGAAGCTTGGACCTATTGCAGTAAATGAAACCCCATACTTATCATTCAGCACCAGATCTAGGAAACTCATGGGGCAAAAAGAAAGATATGTTGGCCCAAAATGTATCAAGGGACATCAGCAGTGAACAGTTATTCTATTTGTTTTTATAAGGAATGCACCCTATAATTTTCTAAATAATGTTTTCCCATTTCATGAAATTATACGTAAATGAGATATGTTCTTGCATTCTTTATATCATTAGAATTTTCCCCTCACTATTACCAAGAACAAAATCCTATATAATTTCCTATATTCTGCCCAGACTATTAAAGGCAGAACTAAGCATCCAGCAGGTTCTTATCTTGATTGCTGTTCTATAAATAGAAACAGAAAATGAAACTTCAGTTCACTAGTTTACTTGGGTACTTTTAATGTATGATGATGAACAGTTTGAAGAATGTACAGTCCCTGAAAGAGATCAGGTACATGACCAACAAACTTTGCAGAAGCAGTCAAGGAAACTAGGCAAACGAGGCAAAGATGAGAAAAATCAAGGAAGCTAAAAGATTATGTAGGTCTATCAGAGTGCCATAATGACAGCATCTCAAGAGCAAAATAACTAACTGAAAGATTTTCTGAGAATATAATCTTATATAGTTTTTAGGTTTGTTTTTTTTTAAAAAAAAAAGGTATTATAAATTTTGAATGTGTTTAATTATTTTACTTAAAGAACTTTTTAAGTCATTTTACTTTTTAAAAGTAGTCCACAATAGCCAAAACCAAATCATTAAATATAGGCTCACTTATTTTTGAATTACAGAAAAAGCTTATTTGAGGTTACTTATAATCTATGA
>JANHGL010008169.1:13078-25983 GCA_024611195.1 Ceyx melanurus | reverse complement strand
TTAAGCTCCTAGTCATTCTTATCCTCAGCCCTTGGCTGCCCAGCCTCCTAATTGTAGTATTCACTTTATCATCTTTTTTTTTTTTCATTTTAACTTCAGTGTCATAAATTTCTTTCTGTTTTCACTTTTGGTTTGAATTGAAAATGAAGAAAGAATAATATTGGGAGACGTGGCTCCCTGATGTTTGAGAGGGGACATTATATCACAATATCAAAGCACACTTTCTGCCACCCGCCTCTCCAACTCAATCTGGACAGTGGGCTTCTTAAACAGTGAGTGTCCCATGCCTGGTGGAGCAGCTAAATTCATCTCAGCTCACCTGCTAAGATCACCAAAGGCCTCGAGTTTCAAAGAGTTGCCCAAGGTTTACCAATGCTATTCCCACTGTTGTTCTCTTTTAAACAGAAAAGCTGAGGCTGAGCATCATGTGACAGAAAGTATACCATACAAGCTGTGATTTCCAAAGGAAAAAAATTCACATCCCGTTGAAATTTCCTTGAGGAACTTTTGAAATGGTCTGTAGGACTAGAGGGGTGATACCACATGTGCTCCTCTGAGATCAGTGAAGTTACACCAAGGAAATTGCCTTTGTGACAGCCTGATGTGGCATTTTTCAAACATCTGTATCCTGTCATTTCTTTTTTTTTTTTTTATCTTTTATTTTTATTCCTCTTTTTTTTTTTTCTTTTCTTTTCCCTTTTCCTGAAGAACCACCCCAGTAGCAGGACTTTCTGTTGTTTTCATCTCTTTTTCTCAACACAGCCAGTTACTGTGGCCCTTCTCAGTCATGTAACTACATTCAACTGCAAGCACCTGAATGTACACCAGCAGAAAATTATGCTCCTATTAAATGAGGTCTTCCTGCTACAGAGAAGAACACAGCATCATTCCACCTCCATCCTGTTACTAAAGCAGCGTGTGCCATATCCTATGCCACCCTGAAGCTGACTAGAGGCTCAGATGCACAGTCTCTATCTGCAGTTAAATGGGGAAGTTTGGTACAAGATGAAGCCATGAAGTTCTGAACAATAAACTGCACTCTGCTGTTCTGAACAGGCCATGGCATTTCTGATATGGACATTAGTTTCTGAAGCCAAACAGCTACTCTGGAAGAATATGAAGCTGTGAAGAGAAGTGACCAAGAAACTGCCATTCACTGAAAGGAAGTAATGATCACTAGTGGGGGAAATAGGATTAAATTTCACATTTAAGTTGGGATAATTGCCAGGAGTGTTAGAATCTAAAAACATGACAAAAATCTCCATATAGAACAAAACTAGCACAAACCTAATTCAGCCATTCAGATGTAAAATTTGTGTTTGGTTATGTTTATTCTACTACAATTTATGACATCATAGAATGTACACTGGCAGCAATATGCAGAATTTGACCCAGAAATTTCCCCCACACTAGGTAGCCACGCTGTGGGAATGCTGAAAATAGAGCTGAAAACAGACCTATGGAACTGAGAGCATTTCTAACAAATAACCAGTTTTCATTCTAAAATATGTCTGCTGAACTTGTGAGCATGGTGACAGCAGTGCCACAGGCAAGGGCAGGGGCAGCACCTGAGTACACTGGGCATATTCGTCCCTTGCAGCTTTCATAAAATGAGTGGTTAGATCTTCAAAGTGTAACAGGGTTGAGCAGAGAGCCAGATCTCATACTTATTACACAGAAATTATATTTTAGCTGTACATAGTCACAGAGATCCACCGGGATACATCAATGCCTCTGTTCACTCATTCGAGTTAGTTATGCCACTAAATAAATTTATGTACCTGGACCTCTGACCACTGGCTTCTGTGTAATGACATAATATCTTTCCCCCATCTTCTCTTTTCCTATACTACAAATTAAGCATTCCACCATCATACCCCAGTTTTCCCAGTTCTCATCAGGCAGAGATGCCCCTTTGAGATTTGTCTGATTACCTCCCATTGAAGTTAAGGTCAGCTGCTTGCGTGCCCAGAGCCTGTGCACTGCTCCTTGGGGGACTAACCATGGAACAGTCCAGCCTGCAAGACCTGTATTTCTCAAATTCAAGATGGGATGAAAACAGTGTCTATATATCTTTCACATCCTTAATTGTAAAGTTGTTAACCTTGCATTTAGTGCTTGAATACTCCTATGATGGGCACTAGAGATAAACCTCTGAGAGCCAGACATTGAAATAACATTGTGAACATTTTTTTTAACCCAGAGAGTTGTTATTGACAGGGTGTCAGCTGCTGATAAAGGGCCTTGAAGTATTTTATGGGATGTGACAGCTAATAAAACATTTAATTGTTTGGCAGGTAGCAGTGAATTGTGACCAGATGTGAACTGGATGCAGAGAAGGCTTTAGGTTCTGAATTTCTTCCATGTTTCACTGCCACCACCACCAATGAACATTAAAAGTATGAGTCTCCTAATTTTCACCTTGTGTCTTGCTGCATGTTTGAAAGTTGAACTGTGTAACCAAAAGCTCTCTGAAAAATTCCTGGATGCCAATCGGCCAAGACAGGGGAGGTTGATTTCCGTACAGGGGGTTCTTTATGAAACAGGTCATATTTTTCCTCATAAGGGTTTGCAAATTATCCTGTCACAGCTGATCTGCTAGTGGCACAGATAGTGTGCCTCTGATGCACTGAGGATCACTCAAAAATGTCCCAAGACATCCTTCCTTATGAGACTGGCCACACTAAAAAGCTTCTGCCTTGCACTGTGGCTGTGCATGCACACAGTGTGGCAAGAGGGAAATATGGGACTTTACATCCCACTGTACAAAGCTGCACTTTCCAGAGCTGCTTTGGGTACAAAACTTGAGTTTCAGCCCGGTGCCTTGGCTTTTTCAGCTTGCAGCATAATTAGCTCCTAACAACTTCCATAGCACAATGTACTTTTGGGAGGCTCCAAAGAGCTTATTATATCTCTGTTTAAGAGACCCAGAGGGACTGTGCAGGGCTTGCATTGTCTGAAATGAAAGATGTCTCATCAGGTTACACCTTTTAGCTCCCATCTGTATAAGCATGCTGATAAGTGGTGCTTTTTCTTCCTCCATCCCCCCACTCCTTTTCTCTCTAATATAATCTTTGCCAGATCTAGTCAAAGCAGAATAGCTGCAGGGGATTCATTAATCCTAGTCTGGAGCTAACCACCACCACCATCAAATCATAAAAATAAAAATTTAAACCACCTCAGTTTATTATTCATATACTCTCTGTCCATCCTTTTCTTCCTGCTCCCAGGGTATATTCCCCTTGTGCTGGGACCCCTCCAGTTGCTCCATCCTCTCCCTGATCTTCTGTTACACAGTTATCAATTCCCGAGGGAGACTTGGGATAAAATGGCACTCCTCCCATTCGCCGAAAGCTGCCAGGGTTGTGTACACTGGCACAAGTACAACAGAAACTAAGCCTTGGCCTCAAGCAATGTAACACCCAGATAAACATGTCTGCCAGAAAGAGGCCAGGCTGAGGCTCTGTGCTCACCACACTTCAGGAGAGGCTGATCCAAACCCTTGTGAGCTGCAGATAGCTGCAAGACAGGGTGCATCCAGGAAAACCAGGCTGCTCCATGATGTTACATCCCTCCTGGCTGCTGTCCAGTGCACCCCCCACAGCCGCCCTCCCCACACACCACACTTGTCAGCCAAAGAGGTGTTCCAAAATACAGAGAAAAAAAGCCACCAGCAGTACGTCAGTGCAGACCTGGGCAGGGGAATCTTCCTGCTCTGTTACCTCCACGTATATGGCTATGGGAACCTGCTCAATGCAGGGAGAGGGGAATGGTTGGCAAGTCTAAAGCCTCAGATGAAGATTTGGCATCTTGGGGATGCAGAGGCAGACTCCAGCTGTGCTCACAACTGGGGTGCAAGACTGAAAGAACAGAAAAAAACCCTCTTTCTCCTCTGCAACCTGAGAATATTTCTGCCTTTTCTAGAATTGGGCTCCAGCTGCTGCAAAGCTTCTCTCCTGCTCCTGAGCATTGACACCCAGCAGGAAAGCCCTTCCTGTAAGGGGAACAAGCAGAAGAGATCTGGGCTGGCAGAGGATCCTCCAGAGGAGGAACACACTCTGTTTAAATCAAGGAGATGGCCTATCTGTGGGTGCTCTCCCTGCCCCTGTCTTCTGATTTGCCTACTGTAAACCAAATAATTTTTAACATGAATCATGATCTTTATATGCCTCTTCCTGATTCCATCAATGGAATCATGCAGGGCCAAACAAAGATACATCAGTTTTCTCCCCATCCTTCACTGAGGTGTTCAAGTTGCTTTTCCCCATGACCTTTGGAAAGATTTGTGAGAATCTTTCAGGGAATTCAAGAAATGAATATCACAAGCCCTCCAGAAGTCATAGGCACTCTCCAATTTCGATTCTCCTCACAAGTCACCTGGGGAGCCTGCAGACACATATCAAGGGTAGTTTTACTTGTTCAGGGAGGGGAGACAGGGCTGGTCTATGCTGTAATCCCACCTTTCACCTTCATAGAGCAGTTACGGCAACTCAGGCCACAGCTGCTTGCATGTTACACACAGCTAAAGTGTGACTCTGCTCTTCCTGTCAGGTTGCACTTCAGTATGGTTTAGAAGGATTGGAGGTGTAATGAAGACAGGCTGCCCTAGGCACTCACTCCTGCTTTCCAGGTACTGCAGAGTACCTGAATGGGCCCAGAAGCTTCAGCTGTGCCATCACCCACTCCTCTTTCACCAAACACTCCAACAGTGATAAGTGGTGAAGACAATTCACTGCAGGGTGGCTCCATTAGTGTTGAGGTGCACTTTGAATTTGGGGTTTTCCTCTCCTACCATCTGAACTGATCCGTGTTGCAGAAAGCTATGAGCAACTATAAGCTTACAAGTCTCAGTCTGCAGATAGCTTCTGTGACTGGGGAATGCACAGAGCAGAGGGCGTTGCTGGCTAAACTGGACTCTCCTTCAATGAGGAGAAAAAGTCCATCCAATTAAAAATGTTCATTCATTGTAGAGACCTATCTTGTTTGCAGTGAAGACTGGCGATATTAACAAGAAGGACTGGCCATGTAGTGCTTTCTACATTGCCTGTGGTCAAGGGAATCATTTTACCAAGTGTGCAGGATCTCTGGTGCAGGATCTCTGGTTGTAGCCCCCATCACAGAAAACTGCAACTCCATTATGAAGCTTGTCAGCAATACGTAGTAACTGGAAGCCATCAAGCCACTTTTTCTATGAAGTTATTTCTTTTATTGTCAACTGAAGAGGATGCCTTAAGTGCTAAGCTGGAAAAGGAAGTTTAAATTGAAGAAAAAAAAAAAATTGGTACACACCAACCTAGCTTCATTTGGGGAGATTTAGGACAGTTTAATGACTCAGAAAAAAAAGTTCCATAGAATTAGACTCTGATTTCATCAGCTGAGGGACAGAAAACCTTCAGCTTGCAGCAGACTCTGGCTGGAGCAATGAAACTCTGCAAATATGAGACACAGGTGAGCTGCTGTGAAACTGAGGGATAATTGATACCTAATAAGTTTAAGTGCTATCAGTGGTATTGTTAAATATAGTTAAATGCAGTTTATACACCTCTAATTCAGTATTGATCCACTTCTCCTGCACAGCAAGGAGGTCGGGTGTACTTGAATTTTAGTGCATCACTTCAGCATTGCTAACTGCCCTGGAACCAGTGGGACCTTTCGGAAACTGTGGTTGACCTCAGCGATATCCACTCTGAGTAGCTTAATGCAAGTCCTGTGATAATGGCAGTTTTGTTAGTAAAGCTCCAGCTCCTTGAGTCATGCAACAATGGGAAAATATCTTTTTCTTTCTTTAAACATTTATAACCTCCAGCGTGACACTGAAAAAGGCACAAAAATCTGAGTTCCTATAATCTCAGGACCTAAAGTTCAAATCAAAAGGCTTCCATATTTATTAGTCTCTAAACCTCCAAGCTTTCAGTGAAACTTATTGCCTTTTTTGCAGCCTGACTCAAACTGCCTGGTCGTTCAAAGCTGGAAGAATTGCTTCCTCCTCCCTCCCCAGAGATGTGGTTGTCTCTTAGATGTGCAGCAGAGAAGCGGTATGGAAGCTGTGGAGGCTCAGCTGCACCAAGCCCTCTCAGCACTGCCTGCAGCCCTGGCACTGATGATTGTGCAGTTTCAAGCTGGACCAGGTTGTGCAGGTGATTACTCATTGCTAATGTTGGCAGCTTCCACTGCCAGGGCTTTATCTGTCAGTCACGGGAGTAGAGAAGAGCCAGCTTCACACTGGCACTGGACTGAGCTGTCCCTATTTCTCCTCTGTGCGCTTAGAAGCATCGATCCTGCTAAACCCCAGTACAAACTCTTGTTGGTTGGATGTGTTAGACACCTTCTCTCAGAAGAGCATCATGCTCGTGGCTTCATCATACACTCACACCTTCCTGGTTTCACTCTGGAAGCAGAGAGAGAAGCAGTAAATGTGCAGGAGATCAATCCTGCAGCATCCCAAACACCTTCCTCTTCCCTCTGGCTCTCATTCCGAGTACCTTGCAGGATCAGGCTCTTTCTTATGAACTGTCAAGTCATTATCGTCTTTCCCTGTTTGGCATTTAACGTCTCTTGGCAAAAGATTAATGAATTGACTGGCTTTCAACAGGTTTTATGAAGCAAGACAAGAGCATGCCAGCACAGACAGAATATTAAACATGTTCAGCAGGGAAGCCTCGCATGCCTGTTGTGTGTCTGTGCAGCCAGTATGTGTGTGCAGGCACGAAGGGCTCCGAGGGAACCGCTGGCTCAGAATGGCAAGCAAGGGGGAAAATGGAAATAAAAGCAACATGTGGCCTTTAGCTTACTGCCTTACCTCAGGTGAACCTTCATTAAATTAGGTCTGAGCCTGCTGATTTCACACCAACCCCTCCCCACATGCACTGTGATTACTGTAATATATATTCATGTGATGGAAACATATGATGCAGGGTCTGGGGGGTTTAAAGCATTGTTTAGATTTTGGTGGTTATTTCACCACAGTGTGAGTGCCCTCCCAGCTGTGCCATCGCTGTTGGGGTGCCCAGGCTCGCTTTATCACCTGCTGCAGCCCGCAGAACTGGCTGCACGAGAGAAGAGAGAGAACAGTGAGAGGTGCCTGACTGATTTATATGGGAATAACCAAGCCAAAGAGTTCTGGTGACTTCAGAAACCACCAGTGCAGAAAACTCCCAAAACCAGATTTCGTGCCATGTACCATGTCCTCTGGTTGTTTTGGTTTTAACATATAGGGATTGAGTGTTACTTTAGGTCTTTAAAACAAATGAACCATTTTATTAATGTAATAGCTGTGTTAGCAGTGACTGAAACTATTGCAGGGCTTATTTGCACGCGAGGGTAAAGTAATGGAATTTTAGTCCTGATGAGATCAAACCAAAATGCTCCTGGGTGTTAAAGAAATTTCAGTCCTGGACTTACATCACAGTCCCAGATATTTAGTCTTCTCCTCCTCAAACTGGAAATATGTGGCACTGCTGTGGCATTGCCACATCTGCTTTTGGGACATTTAAAGACAGAAACCCATAGCCACCTTGTTCTGACGTTAGAAGGTCCTGTGAAGGTGAAGTGCTGAGAGTTGCAAGGAATTTCTGATTCCCATGGATGTGAAAGGGAAATAAGTTTGTTCAGCATCTCACAGGTTTAGACTTATTAAGACAGTTTGGATGATGCGATGGTTTACTAATTGTTCACTCTCCCTGTATAATATTTCATGGTTACTTTTTGAGTAGAAGTTGACAGCACCAGATCCTCAGCTGGAGTCAACTGGACTAGGTCTATGGGAAACTAAAGGTGAGACTTAGTTTACAAATCCCATGTGGGAGTTGTAAATCTCTCTGGATCCTTGGCCTAATCCTGACATATCTGCTCAAAGTAACCAAGAAAAGCAGTTCACAGTCAGAAGGTCCTTTAGAAAATACTTAAAGGAAAGCAGGCATCAGAAAAGTTGATGACCATTGATCTAAGAGGAGGTCTAAAAGGCACAGGAGCTGTCCTGACGCTTGTGGTAACCTGTATGAGTTAAGTTTGTTGCAATGTTGTCACAGCATGACAGTGGGTTCATGGTGTGGTACACAGCCCTTCTCCTCGCACACCCTTTGCTCTAGGGCTCGTGAGGGCACATGGCACAATATTCAGGGAAGCGTTTCCACTCACATTCACTGCATGCTGAAGTTCCCACATCATACTCCTGCCAGCAACCCATATAACAGGGAGTGTAGAAGTGGTCCTTTTCCCATGGCAACACTCTCTGTCATCCTATTTCTTTTGGTACTACTAATGAAATGTGCCACTAGGAACTGGAGCTAGACTTGCAGGAATTCCTCCTGTCCGGCTGTGCTCCTGAGGCCAGCTGCATGGTACTGAATCCGGCACAAACACAGCACTGGGAATCCTCCTTGGTAGTCTCAGGAGTAGCTCTAAGTTGCTACAGAGGCTAATAGAAACTTTTTCCCTGGATATGGGGTGTCCTGGAATGAGACTCTTTCATTATATGAGGGTCCCCTCCCTTTTTGCAGACAGGTATGGGAATGCAAGATGCCACATGGATATTCAAATGAGATATATACATACAACCATTCTGTTCCCTTGAACAGGGTTCAGCTGACAGTCATTTTGCAAGCGGCTTTCTTTGATACGACATCACGATCAGCATGTTCTAACTGGAATAGTGACATCGTTCATTCCACACCTTGAACCACCCACATGTATATCACCACAGCCTCACCAGCTGCAATATCCTTGTATAGGCAGGAGTTTCCCAGGAGAAAAAAAAACCCAAACCTGACTGAACCTACTTATGGAGCTTGCAACACTGTGTTTGCTATTATGTCTTAGACATTTTCTGCCATTATTGCTGTGCCCATGAAGTGAAGTCTCTAATGGCACGGAAGTAATGAACACAAGGCATGCTAGGCAAGAACTAAGATAAATTTCCTCCAGCAAGAAATAGGAATGACAGGAATTTCCATTTTGTAATGTCCTATTTTTCCAGGTAACAATTCCCCATTATTTTATTTTCCCTCAGTAGGCTTGCTTGAGGCTCTTTAGCAGGACTGGCACTCAGAGCTTGCACACTCCAGCAGTGATGATCACATAATTCTGTAACATCAAAGTGCTCTTTCAATACCCAGGAAGATTGGGTATGGAGGGAAAATATGCAGTATTGGTACTAATTTGCATGAAAAATCCTCTCCATGCATTTTGTGTGGGCAAACAATGGGGCAAACAGATTGCTTCACATTGCCTGCCTTCAAAAATAGCCACTTTCTATGCTTCCATCCACTCTGCATGAAGCGTGTGGGAGTGCTGGGGTTGTCATACAGGTCTGGTGGAAGCTGTGGTCCCAGCAAGCCTTTCATGTTCCCTGTCACTGCTGTGACTTGTGCCTGGTTCTCACCGCCACTGGGAACACACAGAAGGTGTCACTACACAACAAGTGAAATGGGGATTTATAGGCCAAAAGCAGCAGCAGAGGGAGATGTAATTTCCCAGTTTACACACAGACACATCTGTGGGGTGTCAATGTTTTAAAAGCACAGTTTAAGGGCACATTTGATCTCAGATGCAAAATGAGTGGCTGTTCTCAGCCAAGAAGGCTAAGCAAACCTGAGTGAGTGACAGATTTATGTGTTAATGCATTAACAGATCAACCACCAGCAGTTTAAATACAGCTTTCATATATTATACAGCTTTTGTATATTGTATGGAGCAGTTCTATACTCTGGTTCACACCCATCCTCACAGGGTTAGCTGACTAATATTAAACAAGATCCCTACAGTTCAGGTATTCACAGTATCATCTATAGCACACCAGCCTCACTTTTTTTACTAAATTGGCCTATGAAACTCTTATGCCTGTAGCTTCCTGTCTCTACCAAACCCTCATATGACAGAAGTACCTGGGCATGCTCTACACTCCCATCTCCCCATGAGATCTTGTAGCAGTAATGCTTAATGAGATAACAGCTGTCATTAGATATCATCCCAACAGCCTATTTTGTTTTAGGAAGAGTCATGGTCACCAGCTGCCCCAGGAAAAAGTCAGGAAACAATCTCAAGCAAGAAGAGTTTCTTCCTCAGCCACACCAGGTACCATCCTCAATGAAAAAAGTTGCCTACTGTTCAAGTACGATGCTTTAAAAAAGAGAGGACACTTGCAGTCATGACGTTTCCACAGATCTGTACTGACAACCCTCCCTACACCTGCCTGAAATGTAAATGATCAACTTGGAAGATGCTATAAAACCTTTATGAAAACAAGATATGAAACAAAGTTTTTGAGAAATCACACTAACTCTAGGGTGTGGAGGGGATTGTAGGACTTGGATTAATATCAAGATTATTCCTTGAAATCACAAGAAGGAGCAGAAGTGTATGAGTGTGTGTACACACATCTCTTTCCTTCCAACAGCTTTCCTGCTCATCCTCTCCCTTAATTGAGATTCTTTAGTTCCAACAGTGGATCACAGCACTAATTATCTTCTTGGTCTCTTGCCACACACTCTCTTTCATCTAAACTATTTCACCCACTCACTTTTGTGCAACTAAACAAGACACAGCAAACACGTGAGTAGTGCATTCATGCAGCTAAAGGAATAGGAACATTCAAATTGGGGCAGTAGGGCTTTCTTCAGGCTTGCAAGTCTCCACAGAAAGTGCCTTTTGAGCCTTACGCAGTTTCTTCTCCAATCATAATTTATTCTTCCCTTATTCAAATGCCTGCATCACCAACCCTCATCATGCCAGAACTCTTCATGGCACTTAAAAATAAACCCAGATACTCTATTCAAATTACTGGGAGAAGAAGACCTCCAGACCTCTACAGTTTGATATAGACATCTCTTGGAATTTTCTTGCTGCTTTAGCCCAAATAATCTGTCCAAAATAACTACCATTGATTTATTTCTGTTTTCAGCAAAACAGAGGTTTGATTCTTTCTGGTGGATAAACATTTTGCCTGAAATATTTTGATTTTATTTCCAAACTGTGAAGCACTTGCTAGCTCCTTTCTGTAATTATCATGCATTTTTTATGTGTCAGGGAGAACACTGAAATGAAAGGGATGAACTGCTCTTGGCAAACTTGATCTTCTTTCCCCATTGTTCCCCTCTTCAGTTGAGGGAGGAATATATCATTTTGTTCAAAAGGGGGAAAATCCTGATATTTTCAGTGCTATGAATGCTGGGAATTTGATGACATGCAATCACCATTCTTGCCAATACAACAGGACACCGGTTCAAGCTGTACTTTTGGCACAGTCCCGTCCTTTCTAGGAACCACTTCACAGCATCATCACCACTGATTAGGGGAACAGGGGAAGAATCCCCTGTTGCAACACCCTATTCCTTTATTACACCTGTGCTGAAGCTAATTTATTTTTTTTTCTGAAAAAAAGCAATGAAACATTACCAAGGCACACCAAGGAACCACAAACCTGCTTCACTCAGGAGTTGTTGCAGAGATCCTCCTCGTGCTGCACGTCAGCTCCCTGGCTTTGCTTGTGCATGCTGAAGCTGGCACTGTGGTTCTCCAGCTATGGATACCCGTACGTGCTGACACTTGTGCTTGTTCTCCAAGCAACTTAACACCTGCAGTGGACTCAGACATCACCACTTGCCCTTTCAAAACCTCTCCAGGGGTCATATGTAGTTGGTAAATGTTTTTCTTCCTCCATTCCACTGTGGCCCCTGTGAGTGGGAATGACATAAGACAGAATTGAGCTCTAGCCATTGTTATTCACAGCATCTGCTTTTCAGCTGTGGCTTTCTTAACGATAGGAACTGAAATGTCCATTTGTATAAAGCTGCCTCCAGAGTCCAGGAGCAGCAGCTCTATTAAAATGCGGGAAAGTTTTCACCAGCAGTTGTCCTTTCATGACAGTCAGTAAATACAGTGAGAAAGCAACAGATCTGAGATTTGGTGTTAGGTTGACATCTGTTAACACCTTCATCTTTATTGGGAGCAGTTTTTACTATCTGGGATAAACCCCCCACCCTGAATAAGTGCATATTAAAAACAAACAAACAAACAAACAAACAAACAAAGCAAAAAATAACCCATACAATTCAGAGAATGAAAATGCCTTCAACTTCCTACAAATACAGTTAAAATTGTCAGTCATTAACTCAGGAGCAAGCACTCTTAACATTCTATTGGATAAACTTTTAGTTTCTTTCATTTTATTCAATAATAGACTTGTCCATATGGAGACCACAGGAAAATTACACCTGGGAATTTAAGGATTCTCAGGGAATGCTGTGGGAGGGAATTTAAAGTAGGCTGCTTAGGCCATAATTGACTAGGGAACTTGGAATTAAAACGTTTCCAATTTTCTTTATTATAATAAATTGTCTTTTACAAAACCATAAACAGCAGAAGAGACAGTACAGGCAGGTGTGCCATGGGCAGTGCTGACAATCTGCACAGTCATCAGAGCTTGTAGAAACTGCTTCCTGCAAAGTGACTGAGGTTGGGATAGCAAACCAGATGCAGATCTGGACTCACAACCAGCATCACTGGCATCCTGGCATGGCTAAAGTAATTCAATTGCCCTTTAGTAGTGTTCTACTGTTATTAAACAGGTTATTAAGCAAAAAGGCCAAAAAAATAAAATACTTTTTTTTTTTTTTTTATTAGCATTATCTTGTTGGGAAAGTAAAACACCTTCCTTAGCAATACAACCTCATGAGTAGCTAGACTGAGAAAAATAAGAGCCAAGAAGCAGTGGCTATTTCACCCTGTGTGGGTCCCCCACTTCCAGACCCAGCTCCTTGACACCAGAGCAAGTGTCAAACACTGCAATACACACACAGGAAGTCAGCAAAGTAAGAGACTGTTTCTCAAGCTGCAGAAAAGATGTGTGCAGTGTTTCTAAATATATATATATACATATATATATATATATATAAAAATTTGGAGTTTCT
>JANHGL010008169.1:0-12978 GCA_024611195.1 Ceyx melanurus | reverse complement strand
AAAAATTTGGAGTTTCTTGGGATGAATTAAATGGATCTGGTACCACTGTAACCCAGGTTGTCATTTGCAAAACCGTTCACTGAAAAAATAAACACCCAGCCCTACACATTGAGGTGAAAAAGCAGGCAGAAGGACTTATCCCACTGAAAAAAAGGGCATCTTTCCCAAGTGCATATGCTTAACCCAGGCTAAAGCCATTTGTTCAGAAGAGTATGTCATTTTACAGTGCACCAGCGAGTGTGTGTATATAGGAGTGCGTGTTTTTTGCTCCCTGACCTAGAATCATGCTGTTATATAAACCCTGGGATTATCAATAACCTCACATTACAAACCAGCTCCTGTTCAACTCATTAAAGGATTGTGTCTCTGCCTGTTCTGACTCATTTAGCCTCTCTGGCATTCTTTCTGTTAATGAAGATAGCAATTCATTACCCTGCACTAGCTGAAACACCCAGAGGTTAACTCAGTTTTCCCTTTTGAAATGATTCTTTTACAACAGTATTGCAGCAGTTCCTCTTGCCCTGGCAAAACAGGCATCAGCTCAGCCAGCAGCAAGATATTCCAACCTCAAATACTTGCTTCTGAAATTATGGCTAGACGTATATGAAGTACACAAACCTGGATTAAACCAGTAAACTTCCATCACTCTTGTCCTAAGCTTGGTTCCCTGGCTTTATAATGCACAACATGACATCATCGCCTTGCAATGAAACATATAATCAAAAACCCAGAAGCTAACTCTAGGGCTTTTGGAAGAACCAGTTTTTAGGGAAGATGAGATGTGACCTTGTTTCTTTTAAGCTTTTGCAATATTGAGTAAAACGATTTATGTATTAGTAGGTTCATAAAGCTGCATTTAATTTTTTAACTAGCTTTACAATTTGACCAGGTCAATGGGATCAGCAATAATTCTGCAAGAATTCTGCCTTGAAAATCCAGGAATTTGCTGTTCTGGTTCTTCTTATTTTCTGCTCTCATGGAACCTGCTGTCTTACATAGATCCATGCTTAGTTTCCCTCCAGCAACTCATCATACACAATCTACTACAAATGCTGGAAGTCTGCTTTACAGATTGAATGAGTCCTGTAATTTCTTAGTGGGATCATACTCTAAACACAAAGAAATCAAGCAAAGTTAGAGGTGTTGGCCAACGCCCCATGAGTTTAAATCCCAAAGTAGCCAGCATAGATTTAAAGATTATTCTAGTCAGAAAGTGTTATCTCTGTATGGCCAGTATCACCTGAAAATATACTGGAGACAGTTTTGAGGGAGAAGCATTTTGCAAGCTGAATGATCATCACTTAAGCAGGTGAATTTTCAGGTCACTTTGTAAAAGAACAACCTGGACAAAACCAGAGTAAAGAATCAAGAACTAAACCAAATCCTCTAGAGATCACCCAAGGTTAGAGGGCATTGTGGCTGAATCTTAAGCAAAATAAAACAAGGAGTGAGAGGAGAAAAACAGCATGGAATACATAAGAAAAAAAAAAAAAGAAAAATAAGCAATGCTACAGGACTGCAGGCAAAACCAAGGAAAATTTTGTTGCCCTTCCTGTGGAAAAATTTTGAAATTCAGATTGTGAGAGTGTTCTGATCTGTCTGAGGTTGGCATTTTAATGGGGCTGGCTTCTCCAAGGCAGCCTATTACAGTTCCATTCAATAGTTCTAACCATTGTGGAAAAAATGGCATGTGCCAACAGCTATTTTCCACAATTTTCTTCAGAAAATCTGAAAGAAATGCAGAAAATTGATTTGCAGCCCTGGCAGAGAGATAGAGAAACAGTAGCACAAGGCTGTAGGCCAGTAATTTATGTTTCGAATGTCAGTGAGTGCTTTGCCTATAATTTCAAGGGAGAATGATAATAATTAAAAGCACAAACTCTCCAGTCATTTCTTACGAGGAAAAAGCTGCATGTAGTAAGTTTAGGGATTTCTTTAAGTGCTTAACTTTTCCAGTGGAGTTTCAAAAATTAAATATAGCAATAATATCTGTCATCCAAAATCATCCAAAGGAGCTTTCCAATGCAGAGAGCGGAAGCACTTTAGCTACCACTGAATTGCAGCCACTGCTTGGGTGAAACGTGGCAACTGTTTAACAACAGGCAGTCCTTCATGGCTCCTGCAGCCCACAGATGTAGACCAGCAGCCAAATACTCCCCTGGGACATGTAGGGAGGGCAAGGTCATTGCAGCATGTCCCTGACCAGCACTGTGAAGTCTGATGAAGAGATGCCTGATCCAGAGATAACAAAGGTCCTGCACCATAAATAGCCAAGTGGACATGACAAGTTGTGTCATGACTTGTTCATTTGGACCCAGCCTGGGATCTCTTGCAGGATGGTGTGGCACTCTTGCAGATGCCATGTGGCAACATTAAATGGGTTTTTCATGAGGAAGCAGTCTGCAGTACAGCTAAACATACAGAACCAGACTAGAATACGAGACAGAGCATTATCAGAGCAACCACTTATAATTCTGGCTTAAATTCCATGAGAGGCAAAATTAAAGATGACCCCCACACACTCCTATTTAATGCCAGTGGTGGTTGCTTGGAGTGTAAATTCAATATGTAGTGGTTATATGTGGTTATATTTATTTGGGTCCACACCAAGCCCAAGCTTCTTCTGGGCTGGTTCTATAACTAGCTGGGATACTGATTGAATACCTAGTTCCAATTCAACTCAAAATGCAGATGACTTGAGAGAAACGGGGAAAGAACCTCTGCAGCTAAAACCAGTCCTCTAACACCTGTCCTGTATACAGGTTCTTTGGCAGGGGACATAATACCAATGTGCAAACTATAGTTTGCCATAGCTAGATTTCCACAGGAGTCTCCCATGAGAATCTCTGAATAAATGGCTGAATTCACCTCCATCCTGTGTTTGAATAAAACTAAGTGTGCAGGCTCCTGTGTGCACAGCCCTTGAAGATGACTGTTCACCCTGCAAACACAACGTGCCTTTCTATCAGTGGGAGCAGAAATCCAAATAACAAATTAATTTGTAAAGGCCACGTACGAGCCACATGAGCATTTCCACTGACTCATTGGTAAAATTAATACGAATTAAGTGCATGCACCTAAGAGTAAACTTTCTCTTCTCTGCAAACCAGGATCATTTCCTCTACAAGTTACTTCACTTATAACTTTCCACACCCATTCTGCAACCATATGGACACTTTTCAAGGCATTTATTCATCATATTCTTTTTTTTTTTTTTCAAACAGAGTAAGTCACAGAATCTTCATGAATACAGGCAGTAGTATTGCAGAGATAAATAGCTTTCAGACATTCATTTCTGACTGGGTAAATATTAACTCTTTGACCATTGACCAATTGTTTACAAATTGTAATATACTGAAATGCAAAAGAGATATATGTATCAGTACATATATTCACCTTTTTTTCAGCAGAAAATCCTCCTGACAGTGCCTCATACTGATTATGAACAGGACATGAATTAAGACAGTGCATATGGAATTTGTGTATCAGTGTTTTCCCCAAATGCTCTTTCTTCCTCTAGAAACTGAATCTTCAATAAAATTAAAAATCATTCTATATCTCTTTCAATAGCTATAAAATTAGATATTCCTTTGATAGGAGGAAAATTCTGGAAAAGTATTATGACATAATCTGGGCATACCTGAGTTTGCAGAGAACCTGAAGAAAGGTATAAGTAATGAAGTACTGTATTCATCTCAGTCAAGTATTAACTCACTTTTCTTCTTAGTAACACACGTAAGAAATCAGAGGGTGAGCTCACAAATTGCTGTGCTGACTTGTTAGAAATTTCCACTAGAAACATTCAGAAGGAAAATTATCCCCAGGGATCACAGCTTCAAGTTCCCAGCAGCTTCCCTGGCCACATTTAGCCTTGTGGAGGAGTAACAGCAGCAAAAAAACTTCAGTGAATGCAAAGCCCATGGAAAGGGATATCTGTATCTTTTTTCTCTGTGTTACTAGTGTGGTGCTTGTGATTTGATGGACATGATAATCTCACCTCAAGTCATAAATACTTGGTAAAAAAGTAGATGATCCTACCTAAGGCAAGGCCTTTTGCTTATTCTTGGGACTGGTACCTCCTGAGAAGGAGCCTTGAGTACAACTTGAGTGCTCCAATACAATTGCACACATTGCTGATTAAACTGAAGGCAGAATTTGACCCTCAATCCTCATTAGCACCACACAGAGTCAAAGATTATTTGACCACTGGAACTATGTTCAAAGCCCTATCCTGGTATCTTACATAATAAATATGTGATTAAAGATTACTAAGCATCACTTAATGAAAGGTTTTCATGCTTTTTCTGAATATAAGTTGATCTGATTAAATGCTATATGAAATACTTCAATACTAACGATCCTGGGAGCATAATTTTGAACACTTGGCAACCTTGTAATGGTTTGTCATTAACAAACATGCCTTAATATGCTATTCCACTTCAGCAGCCTCTCTGAGAAGGTTTTTTTTCTTCTTTTTTCCATTGCAGCAAGGAAATGTAGACTGAGTTATCCAGAAGAAGCAGGTGTTGCAGCGTTGCTCCCTGTGGAGGTTATTTCAATACCCAGACGTCATTAGCACTGAGATACAGTACGTTGTAGTACAGTAAATGCGTCACGTTGCACTGGCTTCCACGGTACTCTAGTGCATCCTGCCATGTATCATTGTGGGCTTCTGTCAGCAAAGGTTGTTTGAAAGGGAAGGACTAGTTCACTGTAAGCAGGAACTGCAGAGCAAAGAGAAAGGTTGCAATCTCTTTATTCCCCCTGTTCACAGAATCAACCAACCTCAATAAGACTAGGTTGCTTTTATAGATTCTATTGTCTTTGCACACATTTGGCATTTAAATAAAAGGAAAATACTGTGAATTAAGGAACCACCAGATCCAGTTTCCTATATTAACAGTAACATCTGAAAAAAAACACTTATAAGTAATAGAGATACAACAGTGTCTCTGATGGTGCACGAGTGTTCCAGTGGTTTCACCAGGGAAGGGTTTAACCCTCTTGTCAAGTTGTCCTGTATTTGTTTGACTAATTATACCATTTCTCAAGAGGTAATATCTTACCAAGGAGGTGGTGGATGGGACTTACATGTAGGTGTCTGTGCAGCCTCTTGCCATGTGAGAGAGGCTATAATAATTTCAGGGACTTTCAAGTCACTTAAGCTCCCTGTCCCCATATAACCTCTTCCAGTTTTACAGCACAGGTGCCCACCTTAAGATGACAGGAAAATTCAAGTTCCAAAGGACCTCGGGAGTTTTTAGATGAGACCAGGTTATTGAGGGCTTTATCCAGTCTTGTCGATATCTCTTTGATGGAGACAGCACAGTTTATCTGGGTGACCTGCTCCACTGCCAGGCTGTCCTCCTAGAGGAAGGTGTCCTGGTGGAAACCCCTTCTCTTGGTGCCAGTGAACATGCAGAGCAAGAGGAAATTACACCCTGAGCAAGTACAGAGTGATTTAGCAAGGAAAGAAATTAGCATGAGAGTGAAAGAGAAACCAGGGATGAATTAGAGGGGTTTGTCTACACTGCTGTCTTGGGTTACACCTAAACATGGAGATGACCTGATCTAGACTAAAACTTGCAACTAGTTAGTCCCCATGCTCTTAGCTGACTGGACACTGATCAGTTCTAGCCAAAACTCCTGTTGCTTAAGATTTGTCTGGTTTTGGTTAGAATAACTACTTTGTTATTCAACTCTGTCAAGCTGCCTCCTCTTTCATAACAGAATTCCACTCAGTTTCGCACCCTCAAATAGCATCATTTAATGTCTCAGCTGGAATGAACAGTGAAGTCTCTTCACAGAATTAAGCTGGGGTTTTGTATCTTTGCATGAAGTCTGGACTGATTTAGTAAAATATGATATCAGCAATGCATGAGGTACTGGATGAGGTTACTGTGCATGATAGGGTAGGAAGGTATTATTAATACAGCAAGGAGGAAAACACAAACCTCTGGCACATCAGGGAGAACCAGGTAGTCTTAACGAAACAGTTCAGAATGAGATGCTGCTTCAACTCCATAACTGCTAATCCAAGTAAGATAAGGTCCCTGCAGACATTTAGTACACTGATGGAGAAATCTGAAGTTACTATCAACATCTGCTTCAGCTGGAATAGAACTTGCCTCAGTGTTGCTAGTACAATTCACAGTTTAAACACCATGAAGCATTTCCATTTCATAATGAGGTTTTCATTTGAATGCAGGTCTCTGGGAGTACAAGAGGATAATTTTATCTAAACCAATTTATCCACCCCTAACAATTTTACCCAGCAGGTCTCAGATGCTGAGAGGAGATCCACAAGCAGATCTGCCTGTGTATTCACAGGAGATGCCTTTTTTAATTCCTTAGCAATTTCTTTGTTACTGGAGGATGAGAATGAAAGGCTGGCTGAATGGAGGCATGACCCCTGTGTCTTAATAAAATCAAATCCTCTGGGGTTGGCTCAGAGGTTATGCTTCCAGTGCCATGGGAGAGACCTGGATTAATTCCTGCTCTGGTCCTTTGCTCTAAGGACCAGCAGCAGCAGTGCAGGGTGTTGCAGAGGTTTCGGATGGAGATATTCAGTAATGACCTTTCTGATTGATCACAGGGCAGTGCAGATGAGCCCCAGGGGGACTCAGGCCTCCTCAGCCAGGCAGCATCACTGGAAGGGAACTGGGATGGATTACAGCCCTGGGAAAGGAAGCGGACTCAGGGCTCTGGGAGGGCACATGAGTTGTCCTCAAGTTTAAAAAGCAAAAAGCATAAAAAGTGACACACCCCACTGTCATAGCTAGGCAAGATGTGGGAAATTCAACAACATATTATTTGCTGGAAAGAAATTGTACTTTTCTAAAAAAAAATGTGGCTCTCAGTGAAAACCACGTTTATAAAATTTCAAACAATATATGTTTTGTGGTTGTTGGGATTGAGCACAGCACTCCTCACGGAGCTTTAAATCATTTCATATGAATGCAAAAGCCCTCTCTGCTTTGCTGAATTGAGAGATCTCCAGAAAAGCCTGAATGTGAAAAGAAACAGCTGAAAATTCCAGCCAGTGGGTTCGAGTTTTCCAGGGTCTGTTTGCTTTGGCCTGTCCCTGCCATTCCTTTCTTTCTTTCTTTAGAAGTGTGAAACTGGTTGGTCGATGGCATTTGTTCTGCGGTCTGTGCTAACTGTTCCATCTGTGTAAACTCCAACTTGCCAGCCTGGGAGTTTAACAACACTTTCCCTTCAGCTGGAAGGAAAAGGAAAGTCCCATTAAGTGGCACTTTGAAGCTTTGCAACTGTGTTGAGTTTGAACCCAGAGCAGGAAGATCTGCTTCTGTCCAGGGCTGCTCCTTGCCCTCAGCATAAGACCAACCTGGGCTGGAGCCAGCAGTGGGGTTTGGGGGCTGCATACTCAGAAGCACTTTGTGGAATGCTCAAAATTAGCAAATGAAACAGCTGAAACATACAGAAACACAAGGAGAGCAATGTAGCCAGGTCACCGTTGTTTTTACTAGTGGTAGCTCTTTGTCACTTGTGACCAAGACTCTGACCTATGAAAGTATTCAGATTTTCCAGTTATCTCTTAGGCAGACAAGTAGGAGTTAAATGACTACACTTCTCAGCGGGTCTGTTTTCTAGATAGTGCCATACATTAGAATTGCTGTTTTTCTTCTACTGGATGCCCTGCTTAGGCCTACGAGTCCAGTTCCCTGCTAAATCAATCAGTTTAGCCATGCCCAACATGCTTAGATCTTTGATTGCCCCTGACTTTTTAGCACTGATGGTATTTCTATGGTGGTATTATTCCCAGTCTCTACTAGAATTGGTATTTTATGTCTGTGGATTGCCAAATTGTGATTTAAAAATCTGAGTCCAGCTTCCTTTGTTTCATTAACCATGTCTTGGCAAGCGTAGGCAGAGAAGCAACCAGCTTCAGCACCAGTCCATTGGAGGATGGACTCTGCCATGTCGGATTGATTTTGATGGAGGATTGATCCTATATTGGAAATCTCAGAGTCCAGCTCAAAATTACACCTCTGTTCTTGGGCCAGTTCTAAAATCTGTCTCCGTTTTCTTTTAAAGATATAATGAACAAAAATCCCCCTCTAACATTGCCTTGATGAGAGTGCTCTCAGCTATTTATTCACACAGAAAAGATGAGTGAAATACTCATTTGCCTCCCATTTTCACATGTCTATTCTTCTGACCTGTGGTGTGTGTTTGTCCTTCCTAGGGTTCATCAGCCTTACCTAGATCATACTCCAGAATCTCAGGCATATGCCTTTTTCACCTTGCTTTCTTTTGTTTCCCAACTGCATGCTTAGTGAAGGTACATTTTGAAAGATATCTATGGGTTTCAGCTGCTTGAATCCTGTTATGACTAACAGAGAAGCTGTGTTGCTAATACACAAGTAATACTTTGAAAACACGTAGAAGAAACTCATTGTTGCTGGAAAGCAAAATTCATCATATTCTTCTAAAATAATGTTTCTGAACATTCATGTGAACTCCCAGCAGCTGTTGAGTTCAATCATGTTTACCCCAATCAAAATACATACTGTTGTTTTTTCACAGAAATGTTATTGGAAAGAGGGGATTGCAAGTGGTCTAAAGAAAAGTATAAGTAACACTGGAAGTAAATATATTTTGGAAGATGTCTTTCAATAAATAACCAGCTTACTGAAAAAAAAAAAAAAAAAGCGCCTTTTTCCTGAAATTCAAACCAAGAAAATCGCTGAACATTCTTCAGATTTAGTTTTCCCCTGCTGCCTTTTTCTGTTTAAAAACTGTTTCTTTTAAAACACTTTTTACTTCAGCTACAACTTCTTATTTCTGCTGAAAATAATTTTCTATTGAAAAGTCCAACCAGCTTTTCTCTAAGAGGATTCAGGAGATCTCTTCAAGAAACATTAACAACATGTTTTGTCACGTAGTTTCTGCTGTAGGTAACCAGAGATATTTGCTCTCTGAAGAAATCTCCATTGCATAACACAGACACCTTTCATTTTTTCTGCACTCAAGCTCAAAAGCCTGTACCTGCCAACTTACTTTGACCAAAGAAAGGTCGGTTGTACATTTGCATAAATTTTAATATATTTGCATAAACCAAGTTGCAACTTCCTATATTACCTTGCTCTTGGATGTATATTCTGGTTTTCATGGTGACAAGACAGAGAGGCAGCAACAACCAGTTACGAGAGTGCCTATCTTAAACTCAATCCTGCATTGAAGTGAATTGAGATCAATCCTTCAATCTACCTGAATGCTCACAGATGTCAATGAGACCACTGCAGACAGTTCAGCTTCTGCTGAGCTTGGCAGAGGATGGGAGACTGTTTTGACCCCAATTTTTCACCTGCTCTATTGTGTAGAGAGCTACTGAAGTCACAGAAGCAAATATGTAGGTGTTCAGAGGTCCACACAGGCTGGGAATTCAGATTAAGTAATCCAAAATTATGCTTTGCCAAGATCATCGGTAAATTAATACACCCAAGATTTTAATACAATAAGTTTTAGTTTATTAACATTTACCCAAGGTGGGCAGGTTGTGGTGCATTTGGATTCAATTTTTTGTCCAGTTTGATGAAAGTGGTGGAGAAAACTGAAACTCTTCTGACTTTAGGAACTTAAGCCTTCAAAGTAATTTCAAATTCCAGGAAATATCTAATAAAACCACTGCAGCTGACACCGTTCAAATTGCCAATATATTCAAAAGCAATTTAGAAGTGCCAAAGTGATGACGTGCCAGGACAGCCTCTGCTACTGCTCTGAGCCCACAGTGGCCCCAAGCCCCATGCCAGAAAGCCAAGAGGGCAAGTCACTCCCACTCTGTGCCAACCTCCAGCAGAGATTTCTCAAAAAGCCAACTAAGCAGCTCAAGACTAGCCCTTTAGATATGTCATGCCTTTCACCCTTAAATCCACCTCCATTACGAGATTTATAGAGGGCAAGACCCTAGAAACAAGCTCCTGCAGGGAAACCCCTGGTTTTGGCCTTTTTTTTTTTTTGATTGTTGTTGGGTTGGTGTTGTTTAGTTTGCTTTTTTGGGAGCTTTTTTTGGTGTGTATGTGTGTTTTGTTTGGTTTATTGCTTTTCCTTGGTGGTTTGGAGAGGATTAATTTCATTTCTTATCACAACAAAAACCACTTTCAAACCCTACAGCCAGGCTGCGCAAGGCAGGCAGGCAGTGTGAACACTTTGCACAACCCCCCTTTTTGAGCTACGCAGGGAATTGAAGTGGAGCCCGGGGCCTTTCGGCTCCTTACCCCCCTTGCAGCGGCTCTCGGCGTTCGGCATCGCAGGGGAGAAGGAGAACGGGGAAAGGTTGATGAGGAAGGAGGGGTGGGAAGGAGGGGGGGGGAGGGGCGCGTGGGCAGATGGCGTGTCTAACAACAGTTCGATTTACCTGAATGCCGACCAGATAGCTCAGAGATAAGCGACTGTTGTCAGCTCCGCTGCGTTAAGGATTAGATCGCTCAGCCAGCCTGCTCTCTTGGCGCTGCTGCTGCTCGCGCTCGACGACAAAACGCGCAGCGGAGCCGACACCACCAACCGGCCCTAAGAGCGCAGGTTAGAAAGGCTGAAGCGCTGACACGGACACACAAAACTGGCGAACTAAGCTCTGTAATAACCCCCCGCATACCTAGGCTTAATGCTCTGCTTATTAGCTAATTAAAACGCGAGGTGGGATCCCCAGCCAGGTGATCCAAATCAGGAAACACCAGAAAAGGCTAAGAGGAAGCTCCCCTGAGGGTAGAGGGTTTGCTTCCTTTGGTTGTTTTTTTCCCCCCTCCTCTCTTTCCTATTTTCTATCACCTCCCTCATGCCTCTGTGCTCTTTTTAGAGGCATGTTTAAAAGGCTGAAAATTTATTTTGGCATGTACATGCTAAATTCATGGGTTACCTGGGCAAAGGTAGAATCCTCTATAGGATCTACTCTATATATGGATGTTTTAGGGCACCCTCTTGGACTTTGTGGCAATGGTAAGTGAGGAGCTCTCTTGTGTCTGTGCAGTGGGCCTGGGCCCCTCTCTCTGCTGCTTTCTGGCTCTACCTGTGCACATGCTGTTTTGTAGGCTTTCTCCAGTGGAACTGCTCTCTGGGCAGCTTTACCAGGCATGGTTTGTTGGAAGGTTTTGCAGAAGTATAGGACCATGATGTGACAAATGAAAGTAGAAACAGCTCTCAGCTTGGACACAAAGACTGCTTATCACTTATAACTGTGATAGGCTTCAGGGGATACTGTTCAGTAGACAGCAATTCAGCTCCCAGAGCCGTAGAGCATGACTTCCTTTACAGAAGGAGAGCAGATACCATGTGTTTTAGGATCTGAGCTTTCTCTCATTCTGGAGCAAATTGGCAGAAATCAAGTCCATGGAGAACATGGCTCCTAGTTTTTAGAAATGCTGCTCCAGCCAGAGCAAGCTGGTGCTTTTTCACCTCCATGAAATGGTCTTGAGATCTTACCCATAAACTGCAAATTCAGCAATAAAGCTGTAAGGAGGTGACAGTTCATAAACTCAAACCTTTGATGCTATCAACCTGACTAATTTCTGCTTCAGTATTTAATAGGAGCTTTTGGAAGGGTGAAATAATAGCTTGGGAATTGCAGCTGGCCTGAGCCTAGCCCAGTAAAATCTGTGTTAGCCGAAAGTGTGACACATTTAAAAACAAATCAACATTGTATTTATTTTATTATAATCTTGTAATAGCAGCAGTGGCTTCAATGCAAGGCCTTTTCTGAGCACTATAGATTAGCTGAGGTAACAGTCCCCAGGATTCTGATCTCTCTGATGATGATGTGGACCCTTTAAAAAGGCTTAATTTACTGGCTGCTGAAGTCTCCACAAAACAGCCCCATAAGATCTAGGCATGGTTTTTAATAAGCTAAGGCTGTACCCTGTCACCCTATGTATTGCCTTCCAGCCAAAACTGCTTTCTTTTGGCATTTCTAGCAGCGTGTCTGTTCTCATTGCAAGTTTGCTTCCTCTTTGGTTTTGTAGCATGTTGCTTTCCATGCTGGTAGGGCCAACTTAAGGGGAAGTAGGTGGGGAAATGCCCCTCCTGTTCCTTTGCCAAAAGCAGAGGAGAACTCTGCCTTCTATCTTTAGCTGGGAGGAAGCAGCATTCCCTCCTGCTTCCCTTTCCTGCATCAATGTGTTGTGAGGGCTCCCCATCCATTCAGTCCATTTTGGGTGGCTGAAGGGTGTTAGCTTGGAGACACTGAGTGTTTCTCATTCTGTGTGCCTACCCTTGCACTACAGAGTCTCAGGTCTTGTGCACTACAGTGCAAGTGATCAGAGTCAAGCCAGGGCAAGTGCTCATAAACTTAAGATTTAATTTAAAAACATCTGCCTTTGCAGAATGATTAAAAACAGTATGTCATTTAAAGAGTGTTACCAGGATTTTGAAAGTATCAAGAACACTCTGGCACCTCTGCTCTTGGTAGTATGTTGTGCTGGTGTATTTCTTGGGTCATTATATGATAGTTTAGCTCCTGGCTAGATAATTATCAGACAAACGTCCTATAGCGGAAGCAGCAAGTCACAGACCCTGGAAGAAAAAAGTAAAATCAAACTAAATACAAAATAAAGCAGTATCCTACAAACAAGTGATCTAATAGCCTTCTTCTGCTGGAGGCAGAAGTTAAATTCCAATGACAGCAGATGAAAGGCAGGAACCAGAGAATCATAGAATATTTAGGGCCAGAAGGGACCTCCAAAAGCCATCTAAATCCAGCCCCCCAGCAGTGAGCAGGGACACCCTTAATACAGGCCCTTGTAAACAGCCCCTCTCCAGCCTTTCTGTAGGCCCCCTTCAGGTACTAGAAGGTGGCTATAAGAGCGCCCCAGAGCCTTCTCTTCTCTAGGCTGAACAACCCCAGCTCCTTCAGCCTGTCCTTATAGACAGGTGTTTCAGGCCATTCATCATCTTTGTTGCCCTCCTCTGGACCTGCTCCATCAGGTCCATGTCTTTCCTATGTTGAGGGCTCCAGAACTGGAT
>JANHGL010008166.1:2259-16678 GCA_024611195.1 Ceyx melanurus | reverse complement strand
GTAGTTGGAGTAGGAACACTTCATCAAGAGTTTCCTCTTGATAGGGTGGCCTGTAGTAGACTCCAACCACAAGGTTCTCTTTGTTGCCTTGATTTCTAATTCCTACCCATAAGCTTTCTACTTGCTGGTGGGTAATTCTCTGGGGATATCTCATCACATGCAATCCATTTCTTACCATACAGGGCAACTCCCCCACCCCTCTTTCCTCTTCTATCCCTTCTGAATAGCTTATATCCATCAACAGCCACACTCCAGTCATATGATTCATCCCACCATGTTTCAATGATGGCCACTATGTCAGAGTTTTCTAGTAGCATGGTGGCTTCCAACTCCTCTTGTTCGTTGACCATGCTTTGTGCATTCGTGTAGAGGCACCTCAGCTGGGCCATTGGCCGTATCATCTTCGCAGGGGAACACCTCTTTATTCCATTAATGTGTTTCCCTGATGCTTCCCTGCTGGCAGCTACTACCTGAAGGGTATCTGGGTCATCTCTGCAGCACCCTGACTGCATTACTTTGTCCCCAGCATGCTTCTGGGCAACAGACTGAGACCCCCCTTGCTAGTCCCTCTTTGCTCCCACACTGTTGTGTCCTCCCATAGTTTGCCCTATGGAAACCTGGTGACATTGTCCCCTTCTCCCTTCACATCTAGTTTAAAGCCCTATCAATTAGTCCTGCAATCTCCTCTGCAAAGATCCTATTCCCCCATCGAGAGAGATGTCTCCTGTTTGGTGCCAACAACCCTGGTGCTGTATAGATCACACCCTTGTCAAAGAACCCAAATTTATGGTGGTGATACCATCCATGGAGCCATGTATAAAAAGACCCATTTAATCCAATGTCTCTGACATCAGTTGTTTGTATTTTTGTTTCCCTGTTAGTAAGTTTCTGGTCAGTTTTGTATTCTTCAGTGCATACTTTCTTTTTTGGGTTTCTGCCATGGTGCCCAGTGTTCCTCCATCAGTGCAGAAACCACATCTACAATGATCTTTTTGGCAAACTGGTCCATTTCAGACGTGTTGCAGTTCATAGTCTTCAGATTGTCTGCTGATGTTAACATGCTGCATTAGGTGTGCTTTTTTTGGGAACAGTGTGCTATTTAGATAAATGGGTTGAGTTTGGGGTTGTATCAGAGTCGAGTGTCTCCCATTACAGCAGACAGTTGTTTGCCTACTTGCTTTTTTACAAACGAAATGTCAGCAGAAGGGTACAGGGACCAGTGTCATTAACTGAATTTATCTTCTCCACGTCCTATGGCTGTTTTGCAAAGACAGAAATGTCGTCTCTGGGAGACTGATTTAAAGTTGAATCCTTATTTGCTGCCTCTGCTATTGAAGCTATTACAAAGATTTGAGTTTTGAGAACAGTAATGTTATGTGCTTTCCTGTGTTTGATTTTGAGTCATGGTGCTTGCTGCAGCCCAGCTTTAACAGAAAAGAACAAAGTGCAAGCAAACCCTCCCTGTACAATCAAGCCCCTCAGTGATCTGTGTGGGGCTGAGGCTGTTCAACCCAACATTGTCCATACTCTCCCTGATGTACGTGTCTGAAGATACTGCTGTGGAGCCAGAAACAGGAGTGATCTTTTCAGGGGGGTTAAAGGCCAGGCGTTCTTCATTGGGAGTGAGGGCTGTAAGTGAGCAAGGAAAACAAGCCACTTAATAAACAATATCTCTGATTAGATAGGGATGAACAAGCTGGACTTTGAGACAGTTAAGCAAGACTGCAGAGTACAGAAAACAGGAAACGTCCAGCACAGTGTGGAGTAGTGAGGAGACAGACTCCACTCATCTCTAAGTCTGCTCTGATTAGACTTTAACCCCATCACGCAGGCAGCACTCTCTTGGGGCACACTGGACCTGGTGTTTATCATGTGGATGCATACTATACTTAGATACTCTTCCCACTTGCATTGTTTTTTTCCATGTCATCTCAAACCATTTTAAACATAAAAGTTTTGACAAGATTAATAGTACTTCATTTTCTGAAGTGTAGAGGAAAGCTGATTTTTCTATTGGTCACCATGTAAAGGTGACCTTGAAATGGCTTAATCTATTTATTTTTCACCTTTCTTTCTCAGATGTACCACAGTTTGTTTTTCTTCACGTTAATATGAGTGCTTAAAGGCAAAAGCAAATTCAGAATGATATTGCTAGAAACAAAAAGGAAAAACACAATCATCAACCTGAAGAAACAGAACCAATTATAAAATTTTTACCCATTGTTTTAAACCAGGTGTTTTGTTGATTTTATCACACTTCATCCAGCAACAGTCTTTACTCAAAACTTAGGTGCAGAAATTACAGATCCTTTGACAGGAAGGTTGGATATAATAAGAACAGCAATTAAATTCACTTCTCCTGTGAAAATCCAGCAGTTGCCTTGTCAAACTCAAGAAGGCAAAAAACACAAATTAAGACCTAAATAATAAGCAAAGCCATATGTACAGACAGTTTTTAATGTTTTGGGTTTTTTTTAATGTTTACTTCTGCCAACTTTTGTATAGTAATTTCAGATGGAAAAGTCAACATAATCAGAAATCTCCAAGCCATTCAAATAGAAAATTAACTTTATTCTGTGCCACATTTATGAAAGGAAATACTGGACAACTGTGTTTTAACATTATTAATCTCTTTTATAGCTGACCACTATTTATGTTTCCATGCCATAAAAGGCACAATGATGAATATTTAAGCTCTGTTACTAGTTACACATCTTAACTTGCTGTGATGTTTCAACCACAGATTTAAGTGAGATATGAAGATTTTTATATTGTAAAACTGTTTATATTCATTTTCTCATTAACAAATAAAAATCCCCATAATCTGCACAGAAAAAAAATCCATGCATTTAGTTAGATATGTATTTAAGTAATAATTCTCATGCATACAAAACTCTTAAAAACAGTTAGTAATCTGTTGTCTATTAGAAGATTTGTCTTTTCACTAGAAAAGTGGATCAACGATTTCTGCAATAGTCTATAAAATTATTTTTAAGAAACAAATAACTGAGAGTACTTGTTTTTTAGCTGAACTGCCCTCCCTTCACATTCGCTCTGTCCTTATCCTCAGTCCGGCATCTTTGCGGTACTTCACCCTTCTTGCAACAGAGGAAAAGTGGGGTGAAGAAGGAGGCAGGGAAGAGCTGGTGCTTTGTCAGGAATTGAACTCCCATGGGGACCTCTGCCTGCATGGCTAGTCCTACAAACTGCAGAAGATAAACTCCACATACCACTAAGATGAGTAGAAACACAAACAACAGTGGATTCAACGAAGGGGCATCTGCTTCACGCTGTTACCAAGCCAGTCACAGTTACCTGTACCCCTTAACATTCATCTGCATCAACTTAGCCTCTCTTTGTCTGCTGTTTTCCTGAAGCCCCTTAATCTGATTTCTGGCCCACAGAATGGACCTTCCACCAGGGCTTTGTTGTTCCTGCTACTTCATGTCTACTGAAGTATCGACTTCCTCATTGAGACTTCTGTATCAAAGTCATACCATCCATGGCTATAAATTCAATTTCTATCAAGTAACGTCAAGATGTAGTTACTTTTAACAAGGGTGCTCATACCAGCAGACAGCTTCTTTCTAGCTACAGCCTTATGAATGCATCATGTTACTCTGAAAAAAAGGCTTAAACAAAGAAAGAAACCATTCCAAAACTAGTTGGGACACTAAAGCTGAGACTTGTCAAAACTGTGAGTTCAAATGCAATAAGACAGGTTTACAACTTGGATAATACACCAATTTTGTCACAGAATAATTAGTGCAGGCTATAATTTGATATATTTTATGTGGCAGGTTAGTTGCTTGTTAAATGCAAATACACCCCATTCCCCTCATGATGCAAACTTACATGATACAACTACCTAATCTTTAGAGGGCTAAGTATCCCCAAACTATGATTATGTAGCTATGATGATGAGAGTATGTGCTCTTTTTCCAGTGTCATTTAAATATTACTCTACTACTAATTACTGTGCAGCATAATCAGTGTCATTGGGTCTGCATCCTGGACCTCACACTGACATGATCTAGCATGATTGCTTGTTCCATATTCTTGCCTGAAAAGGCTCCCAGTCCTAAATCAAGTGAGAAAGACTTAAGAAATACAAGCTGGGCTGTAGAGGATTATGCAAACTCATTTCTAAATGTCAGAATTTATTTTTTTCAAGAAGCTTCTCACAGCTTTTGTTTTAATAGTCTGTCAGACCATATGCTCAGTCAAAAAGCACAGTCAGGACCTTGAATGTGAGAAAAGGAAAATTCCAGCTCTTCAGGGAGTTAGTTAATAGGATATCCTGGGAAACAGTCCTCAGAGACAAGGGGGTAGAACGGAGCTGGCAGATTTTTAAGGACACTCTTCAGTGACTGGAAGAGATCTTGATCCCCAGATGCAGGATGGGAGAAATAGAATATAAAGAAAACACTTCAGCAGGGAAGTATTTATGTGCCACAGCATTCTTCAGCAAAATGGGATGGATCAGGAAGGGGAATGTTAAAGAAAACAAAACAGCACAAGCATGAGGCCTTCAGCTTTTTCAAAGATTTATCTGCTGACTCACGGAGTACTACCATTGACCGCATGTAAGCTGTTCCTACAGGCACTGATCTTGGCATGTGGCTCTAGACAAGACATGCTCAAGGAGCAAGTGCTCTAATTAAGACAGTTTTGCTCAGTGAGGGAGAAATCATCTGCCTCACCATGACCATGTAAAGGCTAAAGGTGTCACTATATGAGCCAAACAAATGCAGAAACTACGTCATTCTTCAGGCAAACACTGTGTCCTTGTGGTAAAGTCATACTAATGTCCAAGGTTGCAGAGCATGTTGTTGCTGAGGGTAGGATGTTTGCCCAACAGTCCCTGTGCTGTACTTTCCAGGATTACTGACCTACAGTATGGGGTTGTGTGGGATAAAAAATCGAGTCCATCCACCTGGGCTTGGTGAATAGCTGTGGTGTGATTTCACATTAACTCGAATATTGATATACCATTTATATAGCATTAGAATTTTTCACAGAAGAAAATTTGCTAAGCAGCTGAGAAGTTTGTATGCTGTTGTAACGTGGGTCAGTGTGGCCAATGGAATTTTGGTGGACAAATTAGCTTGCACTTGTGCACTTCCTGATAACCATCAATCTCATACATACACTGCATTAAAGGAAATCAGGGCATGCATTTTCATTAATCCTGAGAGTTCGTATTGCATTTTACCTTTCCATATTCTAAATGGCAAAGGAAAATATGTATCTGTGCTAAATATTCAAAAGAGGAAAATTGGTGCAACACTTAGAAAGCCACTGAAATGATAGCAACTCATGTGACTTAAGGATCTGTTACAGTGCTTCTTCATTCTGTTTTATGCTCTTCCTTTTTGCACAGTATAGTTTCCTAAATACAAGTTTCCAGATCTAACCCTAAACAGAAAGTTATGGCCAAAATCCCTATTCAACAATGGTTGAACAATGTTTCCTCTTGTTCTCTTTTCAGACTGTTTTAGAAAGAGGAGGAATAATAAGAAACAACTAGGAAACATCTCCGTTCCACCACAGAATGAATGGCTTTATATATACAGGGGAGGGGGAAGGGGAGGAACACCAGGAGCGAGACTGGGTCCCATTGGTTATATGGGGTTGTGGTCTGACAGCCAATGACAGAGTCGAGCAATGACATCTCCCCAACCAGCCTGGGGAGGAGGGAGAATGAAGGAGTGGAGAGGAAAAAAAAAAAAAAAAAGAGAGAAAAAAAAAAGAAAAAAAAATGCTGTCAAGAATTTTATAAAAGTTAGGGATTAGAAGGACCAGGTCTCTTCACCTGCAGCCACCTCACCAGAAGTTTGTAGCAGCAGAGGCACTGCCCAACAACAAGTAAGTATAAAAATCGAATTTCTCAACTGTAAAGGTGGTATGTATATCAGCAACTGAAACACAATGTGTTTATCTAAAGTGGGCTTGGGGAGTTGTTTTTGTTTTTATTTTTTTTGTTCCAGGAAGAGCTTGCAAGAAATAAACACTCAGCAGTTCCGCAGTGAGTAAATGAATCCTTACTCTGAGGGGACTAGTGTGATAACATACCTAGCACTGCTTTCTATTGCTTTGTTTTGTATGTGTTTGTTTATGCCTGTGGAGTACATAAATAAATGAGAGAATGCTGTTGGTCCTGACAAACACTGATGGTGACAGAAGTGTAATTATGTACATTTGTTGTGCAGCTTCTTCTGAAGTATTAGTGCAGTAGTGTAAGATTCTTTGACAGGGAGGTGTTAGGTGGTCTGCAGCACAGAAAAAGGAAAACTGCTCTTGCATTAATTAGGCTGTAACTATTCAAGTTGTGAAAAGCCAGCTTCAGGAGATTGCTCAGCAAACTCAAACCCCTACTCAGTCTGTGATCCTCCATCACTTTCTCAACTACCTGAGGTGCTTGGCACCTAAGACTATTTACCTTACCTGAAACCCTCACCTCTGCTTCCCCCAGCCTCACCTGCTGGCATTAGTGGACTTGAATGCTCGTGCATGTTTGACAGCAATTTTTATCTTCTCTGAGAAGAGCCTATCACTGAAAGAGAAGCAGCTTCACCCTAATAACCACACTTACTTCCAAGAAATCAGTTTCTTGCCACTTCAGCCATCTCCAGCCATTGTGAGTGCTCCAAGAGTTCTCTGCACTGCACTGACTGCAGAGGATAGGTCCCTGAGTATATAACCACCTTTCATACTTTTGAGAGAGATGAAATGGGGGTACTTTTTATCAGGGTTTGAGTATAGCTCTGAGGCTAACAAGTGAATTGGGGAACTTACTCCTACCTACTCAAGATAGAATGTTGAAGAAAGGTCCCTAGACAGAGCACAAAGATGGTAAAACCCCTGTTCCCACTCTCATAAGAGAGAATAAAAACCAACCAGGCAATTTACCACCATATATGCCCCAAAAGGACCGACCAAGATGGCAAAATCAGTATGTCAATTAAAAATATCTGCTGCTTTTTAGAGGTGACAGAAGTCTGTATCTTTTTGTCTCGTACTGTTGACACTTTTTAAAACTGAGACGTGATGGATTTTGCTATACTAACACCTTCACTCCCACAGCAAAGATGAAAAGGGAAACATCCTGTTCTTCCCCGAGAGCTCCTTCCTATACACAGGAGGCATTGCTTCCACTTCATCTCTCTGAAGCAAGCACTCACAAAGAGTAATAGGGCAATTCAGGCTGAAAGGGACATTAGTCAGTATATAGTCTAACCTCCTGCTCAAAGCACAGTTTCACAAAGTCAGGCCAGGCTGCTCAGGACTTAATTCAGGTGGGTCTTGACAGCCTTGAGGCACCACAGCCTCTCTGTCAGGCTGCTCTGCTGTTTGGTTGTCCCAATAGTAAAAAAAAAATAAATCTTCATACTATTCTGAATCTTTCCAGTTACAGCTTATGTCTGTTGTCTCTCACTCTCCCATCATATGCTGCTGTGAAGAGCCTGGCTCTGCAACCACCACTCTGTAGGTATTGGGGGTTGCTGAGAGGTGCCCCTGAAGCCATCTCTGCTCAAGGCTGAACTAGACCCAGCTCTACAGTCTTCTTGCAGAGCAAGTACTTCAGCCCCATACCTTCTCAGTAGCATTTGCTGAATTCACTGCAGTTTGCCAGTGTCTTTCCTGTACTGCAGGGCTCAACACTGGACACACTACCCAGATGTGATCTAAAGAGTTTTGAGCAGAAGGGAATAATACCTCTGCTCTCCTGACTCTCTGGGCTAGACTCTGCTCACACAAGTTACTTCTAGCCCTCATTGCTGGCCACTGTAAAGCTTGCTGCCTGGTAGGGCCCCAGGCCTTCTCCAAAGACCTTTTACCCTGTCCCACTAAGCCCTGGTGGGGTCACTGCCAGGACCCTGCGCCCTAGGCTACTTGGCATTTCTGCTCTTTGCCCTAGACTACGGGGCATTTGTCCTGGCTGAAATTCATGGTGCTCCTGTTGGTCAATTCCCAACCCCCATCCAGGCTCCTCTGGGCATCGGCCAGCAATCACATGTATCAACTAGTCTTGCCACTTGGTGTCTTCTGCAGGATAGATAAGAATGTGCTCTGTCAGCAGGATGGGGCCAGGCTTGTCCAGCCATCTGTACCTATGAGTCTGCACAACATCCAAGTAACCAGGCTTACTTAGAAATAGCTTTTTAATAGAGATCCACAGCTCTATTAGGGGGCCAAATAACTAGATTTATCCACTGCAGTGAGAATGTAAGGTGCGTAACTCATTATGTGTCTGTCTCTCCTAAGCATACAAGAGTAAATGAGGAGTAAAGCCAGTCAGGTCATTGCTCAGTGTATATGTGATGTTCTAAATTTCTGAATATTTTTCATTCTCCCTACCAACTGTATTTATCTACTAATATATACAACTTTTGATTCTTCAAACCCTGGAAGCAGAATCTCTTGTGTGCACAGTGCTTACAACATGCCTGTGTGGTTTGTATTGCTAACTGTTAGAGATCATGTTGAAGGGCTGTGTTTACTAGTAATTGAAAAGCTACATGCAAGGGTTTGGAACAAATTTTATTAAGGCAATGAAGAGACTCAAGAGAAAAATTTAGAGATTCTAATCCAATATTTTCCAGCCTGCAAACCAGGATTCAGGTGAGATTTTATTTAAGATTAGAAAATTACAGTCATTTGAGGTGACAGGAAAGAAAAGACGTCAATGAACGTTTCTAAGATGACCCGAAGTGGAACGTAACAGCTTGTTCTTTCTGCTGTTTGTCTTGCCTCTGCCCTTCAGTTCTCACTATTAATATTAACAGGATGCAGTGCTTGTCCTGATATCCATGAAGAGATTTCCCCTGCAGTCCTCCATTATGGTAGCTGAGAAAAACTTGAGACTTCAGCAGTACAATATTTACTTTTACAGCTGTGCTGTCCCCTTTCCCTCCACCCCCACATCCTTCAGGCCACAGGTCGGCAGCTGAACAAAGACCTTTGTTTACTAAAGGAGCTGCTGAAGCCTGACAAACACTCAAGGTTGCCATAAAGGTGGGGATTTTGTGTATTCTGTGCAGTTTTATTCCTTTATTTTTTCCTCCACTTTTCAAAAATGATATGTAAGCAGTTACCACAAAGAGAATACATTGTATTAATACAATGTCAAATCAATGTGAAATCACTTGGTCTTGTGACACTATGACACTAGCCCACAGACTAATATGGGTAAATAAAAATAAAATTTATTGAAAAACTTTAGTGGTGGGACAAATCCTAGATACTACCTAGAGACAAATCCTAGATGTTACCGAGAACATCGTTCCTTCAAGCTTCTTCCTGCCCAGAAAAGCTGTCAAATGAAACAAATAAAGCAGAATAATAAGGCAATAGGCTTCATTCTTGGAAGAATTAAATGAGCTGCCCAACTTTGGGCAGCCTGGGCACAACTGATTTTCCTCAGGACATGCAAGATGACATATCCAGCTCTTTAAGGGCATTAATGTTTGTGTGGATGTGCTGGGAGTTTACTCTTTACAAGGCAGCTGTATGAAGTCTTACTGAAGTGTAGGACTTCTCCATTCCTCTTTAAATGCTCAGAGCAGTACCTTACAGCAGAGACACCCTTTCTGAATCCAGCGGGGAAGATCTTCAGAGAATGTGCTCCTCATGAAAGAATCACAGAAAAAATAAAGTCCTAAATCAAGAGTACTTGAACATTCTGGACCTTAGAGCTATCATTAGCTTTAAAACTTCTCTTTTGCATGCATTTCTTCACTATTTCAGTTGGAAACACTGCATTTTCTTTGTCTGTTTAGCTCAGCAGAGTGGTTGGGAGCCAGTCACCATGGCCTTCTAGATCATTTTAGCAAGCCTTTTGACAAAACTCCACCTAGTCCTTCACACTCAATGAGACAATTACATAGAAACTGGAACTTACCTGCTGTCTTCTAATTCATCATTGTGGAACTAACTGCATAGTTTCAGTCTCTCAGAGTAATCACTTGGACTAGCATTATGCACTGAAAACTCCTATTTCCGTATTTGGGCAATTTGCTTTGCAGGCTGGTTTTGAGTTATAACTCTCTATCTTTCTGCAAACACTGCAAACAAGTAAGATGCAACATATATTAGTCTCATTGTTTATTGAATTGCTGGAGAGAAAGTATACCCAGATGACAAGATGTAACTTAACTAGAGTGAATGATGATTGTGTAATTCAGCTAGCTGGATTAAAGACTGTCTGACTACACCTACCTGTAGCATACTTCCAAACTGCAACTCTCAAATCCCATTACTGATTTAGCAATCCATTAGCTTTGACCTCGCACAAGTCATATTCTTGACAGATTGCATTTTTCCAGCCTTTTCCACACTGTGAACTACTGCAATGATTCCTCATCATTTTGCAGAGCACTTTGTTTAACAGTGCCATGGTCTTGAATGAAGTGCTTACAACACAAACTATTGTTACAATCATCATAATAGCAAGGCAGATTCCTATTTCTAAGAGAGATCTCAGACACAGAAAGCAGGTGATGGATATGACAGGTTACAGGGGAACCTAGATCTTCAGTATAAATCATAGCTCTTGAAGTTCTTTTAGGTGGGCTGAAAGATAAGAAGGATAAGAGCTGAGAGTGGTGGAGTTGTGGTGACACAGTAGGAAGATGCTTCCCAGAGCTCTGTCCACAGCCTGACATACCGAGAGGAGTTCAGCAGTCTGCTTTTGCAGGACTACAGCAAGACATCTCCATCCTTGGAATAGAAGGGAACCCTCCCTCATTTGACACAGGATTCATTCACACACTCCTTCACATTCCCTCTAAACCTGGAGTGCCTTTTCATGAAGAAGTTGCAGAGGAGAAATTCTAGTCTCAGACTATTCACAAGGTAAACCACACATGTGGACACTGCACCTGACTAGTCTGTAGTGGTAGAAAACACCATCTGAATCTTGCACCGTATCACTACCAATACCAAAGAACCTTCAACTATAAATCAGACACATGAATTTATATCTATCACAGTACTATGACAGTTTAGTTGCTAGAAAATTTTGTCACCATTTAGCACGGTGCACAGTACTCCACTGACTTTGGCATCTACGCTGGCATAAGTAGCAGCCAGACCCCTATTCCTTTTTCCCCGTTACATCCTTCAGCAGGGAGGGCAAGACAAGAATTTTGAATTGTTGTTGTTTGTTTTTTCTTTTGGGTTTTTTTTGTTTGTTTGTTTGTGGGTTTTTGTGTTTTTGGTTTTTTTGGGGGTGGTGTTTTTTTTGTGTGGGGGTTTTTTAATGAATCTAATTGATTCATAAAAAATGTGGATCTAACACTTGCTGATAAAACATTAAGTGCTGCTTTAGCTATAGCATATGGTAAAGAGAGGGAAGGGTATGTCTCAGGCTCTCAGGCATATACACATAGGGAAGTAACTTGGACAATTCAGATCATAAGAAGAAACTGTATCTTCTTAACCATATAATAAAAAAGTTAATAAGATCAATAATTTTGTAATAACAAGACAGAACCTGGATGTTGGGTGCTGGGTATCTGCACCTGGTAAGCCTCTGCCACAGTTTAAAAGATGGAAGTTGATGGTGAAGCCTTCTCAACTTCCAGATCTTCTATACAGAATATACAATGTGCTACAGTTCTGAAAGCAGCCATGGGGAGGAGGGAAACCTTGGCAGAAGGGTGAGAACAGAAAGTCAACTAGACGAAGTAGCAAACAGCACCAACACAAGCCAGGGAATGGCAGAGAGGCATAGTTAGGAAAAGTGTAAAGGTAAGAATTCTTCTGATTGTGATGAAAAAGTCCCAAGTGCTTTGCAAAGAAGTTTACAAAGTCTGTAATTAGCATACTTGTTAGCTTGGTGCATGTTTTTGTAACAGACTGACCCTTTAGGCTCTGAACAAATCCATGTAAAATGCAGAGTCTTTCCCACAGTGGGTCTGGAAGGATGTGGCTTCTGCGTATCTCTCTTCTGGTTTTGGCAAACACACCAGGTCAAGAAAAACTGGAATGGTATTCTGGGCATGCACCTATGATAACATGGACCAGACAAGCACCAAAAGACCTCCAGCAGAAGTACCCAAAGTGGTATCTCTGATTCATAGTTTGTGTACACAGTTTCCCCCACCTTGTAACGGTAATTCTCTTCTATAGGTAAGTCAACATGACTCACCAGTTCCCAGTGCTGACTCCAGAGCAGAAGAAAGCTCTTTCAGACATTGCTCAGCGGATTGTGGCATCAGGAAAGGGGATCTTAGCTGCAGATGAATCAGTGGGTGAGTTCTGGGTACCAGTCACTTAGCAGTATCCAAGAATTTTTCTCTTAGGTTTGCTGCATCTTTGAAATCAGTAGAATAAATTAAAAATACTTAGGTTTTGGCTGAGCAGAAAAACTCAAACAAGCCAGCCTGTGTCTACAGCAAGAAAACCTGACAAACTATGGGTTGAGAAGGGAAGCTCTGAACTGAAGCCCCAGTTCATTTCTACATACTGAGCTCAGGAAGCCAGCCAAGCTTAACACCTCTCTGTCTTACCTCACTAGGTACCATGGGGAACAGACTGCAGAAAATCAACGTGGAGAATACAGAGGAGAATCGACGGGCTTTTCGAGAGATCCTCTTCACTTCAGATGCTTCCATCAATCAGAGCATTGGAGGAGTGATCCTCTTCCATGAGACTCTCTATCAGAAAGACAGCAGTGGAAAGCCATTTCCAGCTCTCATCAAAGAAAAAGGCATTGTGGTGGGAATAAAGGTCAGTATCTGTACAGGTCTGGCTGACAGCATACTACAAACCCTGTTTCTAGTGAAAATTATAGGGGCTTGCACTCTTTCCTGCCAAACACTTTTTTCATTTTTCTTTTCTTTTTTTTTTTTTTTTTTTTTTTGTGCTTGGTTTTAAAATCACTAGAGGATCTCTGCCACCATTCCCTGTGTTACTTTTGTGCAACTAACCAGGGGTACATTTGCATTTGATTGCAGGAACTTTTAATCCAACAACTCCAACAACACCATTCACTGCAACTAAAAGCCTCGATGCAGTAACCTAAATCCATTCCTTTCTGCATCTGACAAAGCTCTTGAAACATTCTCGGCAGCCATCTACAGATAGCCCCTTCCTGTTACCCAATTCACTTATTTTCTTCCCCTTTGCTCCAGCATTTCCCTCCTTTGCAGTCTTAGCATGTTCAGACCCATACTTTACTCACAATCAGCCTGAAAAGACAGATTAGCCACAGGTAAGAATGATGAGACCAATCTCCATCTCTCTGTAACCCTTCCTGTTTTCCTGGTCTCCACAGCTGGATAAAGGTACAGCACCCCTAGCAGGAACAAATGGAGAAACCACCATCCAAGGTAAGGCAAGATCTAAGAAGCCTAAGTAATGACCAGTGCAGCAAAAGCCACAGGGTGACTTACCATAGTTGCATCCTTGGCTAGTGCCATGGTACTTTTCAGAGTACTGCTGAAGAGCTGCTCTCAGTGAAGCACTGTTCTTTCATCTGCAGGGCTGGATGGACTGGCTGAACGCTGTGCCCAGTACAAGAAAGATGGTGCTGACTTTGCCAAGTGGCGTGCAGTGCTGAAGATCACCAGCACAACACCCTCTCAACTTGCCATTCAGGAGAATGCCAACACATTGGCACGCTATGCCAGCATCTGCCAGCAGGTATCTACCCTTCAGCAACCTCTCCTGAGGTACCAGTGGTCATTCTTACTGCTCCCTGAGATAACATGATATGAAAGGTAGATCTATGAGAGGGTTTGGGGATATATGAGGAAGCAAGGCATTGAAGAAAGAAGGAATACCACCTAAGTTTTGTAGACAACAAGTTCTTGCAGACTCCCCAAAACTTTTCACAGAATCACTGAACGTTAGGGATTGGAAGAGACCTAGAAGATCATCTAGTCCAACCCCCTTGCCAGAGCAGGATCATCTAGACTAAGTCATCCAGGAAGACATCCAGGCAGGTCTTGAATGTTTCTAGAGAACGAGACTCCACAACCTCCCTGGGGAGCCCACTCCAGAGCTCTGTCACCCTCACTGTGAAAAAGTTTTTCCGTTTGTTTACCCTAAACCTCTTGTGCTGCAAAATACTCCTATTGCATCTTGTCCTGTCACTGGATGACATTGAGAAGAGTCTAGCTCCATCCTCCCTACACTCACCTTTAACATATTTATAGACATTGATGAGGTCCCCCCTCAGTCTCCACTCCTCCTGGCTAAAGAGACAGCTCTCTCAGCTTCTCCTCATAAGGGAGATGGTTCACTCCCTTAATCATCTTGGTGGCCCTGTGCTGGAATCTCTCAGATCAGCCCCCAGCCTGTACTGACACATGGGGTTGTTCCTTTCCAGATGAAGGACTCTACACTTGCTCTTGTTAAATTGCATTACATTTCTCCCTGCCCAGGTCTCTCTGGATGGCAGCACAGCCTC
>JANHGL010008165.1:0-27285 GCA_024611195.1 Ceyx melanurus | reverse complement strand
TCGGTAGCACGGCGGCGGGTCGGCCCCGGGAGCCCCGACACGGCACCGGACCCCCCGGGCCCCCCCGCCCCGCTTCCAGACCCGGCTGAACCCTGGTCCCTTGCCTGCCCCGCTTCGCCGCACGCTTTACCCGGGGTGGGGCGCTGGAGCAAGGGGACAGTCCCGACCTCGGGGGAGGGATGCTCCGGGGGAAGTTAGGGTCGGTGCCAGTGGGATGGATGCTGCCGGGGCAGGTTTGCAGGAAAAGGGCCCATGCCGAGGATTGGGGTGCTTGAATTGCTTTTGGCTGCCCGCAGGTTCGCCCTCAGTCACTACTGCTCCTAAGCGCCTTGGGACACCAGAGTTGGGACCTGAGCTCTCTCAGCGATGTCTTTGACCCTCTACTGCACCCTGGGGTGGCACAGCAACACCCCAGCAGCAGGTTTCCCCTGGGAACAAAGGGGCTTACCCCGCTCAACAAAACCCAGCAGTATCACAGAGCCTGCTGGCTTCTCTGCCCATCACCTAGTGTCTCCCAGAGCATATTCATAGATGCTCTGCCTCTAAGAAGGGGTGGCTGTGGGACAGGGAGTCCATATATGATCTATCTGCTTCTCTATTGCCTGCCTCTCCATCCTTTGCCCCAGCAGGGAGCTGCCTGGCATCCCATATCTCATCACAACACCCATCACACCTCATTCTCCACTGTCCAGTAGCAAAGCAGCTGGGTTGGAGCTGGCAACACCCCTCCTTCCCCACATGCTCAACACGGATCAGGCCAAATCTCATCCCCTTTTAGAGCCTCCATGACAGCAGATGTGAAATGGGGCAGCAGTTCCCACTCACTTCCTGGGATCCACAACAGAGTCAAACCTGTCTGTAGCTGGTGGGGTTGGATGCCCTTGTGCCACAGGTGCTGGGGTGAGTCCATAGTCTGCAGTGGATTGGAGGTTTTGCTCTGGAATTTTGAGGAGGTGGTGGTAGCAGGGCAGGACCCCTGCTCAGCTTTCCTGATCTGCCCCATTCATGGGAAGGAAACGCGGCTTGCTGCCTGCCCAAACGTGCTGCAGGGAAGATATTTTTGAGGTGTGTAGGAACTTGGAGCCCACACAAAACTTTTGGTTTCTCCGATAACTTTAAAATGTCCATATGGGTTTAAATCAAACGAAGGTTAAAAATAAATTCCAGTCTATCCAAGGCTGAGACCATTTATGTCTGGTCTTACCTCTGAGACAGCTGTGCAGCAGGAACCTGGGCAGAAGGGAGCTGTGCCACTGTGCCAGCCCCTGCCCATGGGGATGGACCTGCTGGGAATAAGGCTGGAAATATCTGCCCCATTTCCCAGTATGGGAAACAGAGGCCCTAGGATGACTTCACTCGTTTGCTATCATTGCCAGGTCACTGACCTGCCAGGGCAAAGGGGGCATTAATACCAGCTGCCTAGGGAGGAGGCCATTTCTGGTGGCACCAATTTCCCTAGTGTTGGCTGAATGCACCTAAGCCATCTCTCCCTGTGGAGGGAAAGTTGTTTTTCTCACAGAAGAGTGTGGAAGTGATGCAGGTGGGAGTAGAAGGGTTGCAGCCTTAGCTCTGTGGAGTCTTCAGTAGGTCAAGCCCCTGCATACTAATCTGCCCTGGACTTACTCAATTCCTTGGCTATGTGTTGAGAAGTTGGAATCCTTGTGGGGCCATAGTAAAGCCCTGGGGTGGAGCTGGCAGTGCCAGTGTGGGCTTTGTCTGTCCCTGCAGATGTGAGAATTACTGCTATCCCCCAGTGTTTTGTAGCTCAGCCCTGCTTGGCAACAAGCATGGGCAGTTTGAGGTGACTTGGTCTAGATGATCCTGCTCAGGCAGGGGGGTTGGACTAGATGATCTTCTAGGTCCCTTCCAGACCCTAATTTCTGTGATTCTGTGAGGTGTTCCTATAGTCTTGGGGACTCCATCCATCAGGGTCCATTGGGGTCTGGGGGACATCTGCCTCTTAATCAAGAGATTAATTGATGTTAGGCGATGTGACAGCCCCACAGCAGCTCCAGTGATTGCTGGAGTGCATGAGGACAGCAGTCATTCTTGCTGCCTCCCTGTCACTCCCCAGACATGGGGATGGGAGTGAGGAGACACCCATAGAAGCCCATAGAAGAGTTAGCAATATCCCCTTTCAAAAAAATGTGAGGGGAAGCAGGACCCCCAGCCATGCACAGGACAGAACCATCCTCCCCTCTCCTTCCCTGGTAGCACCTTAATTTTTGAATTTAAGGAGCTGCTGAAAATGGGGGTGTAGTGACAGGCCCTGTTCCTGCAGCATCTCCAGTGGTGCCTGGCCACACCAGCTCCTGACCAGAGCAGCCATGAGCTGTGCAGACAGGCAGCACGTGGATGTGTGTGTGAGAGACAGGAACGCCTAAGTGAATGAAAGCTGCCCATGTGTGAGCAGCAGAGAGAGCAGGCACCACTGCGTGTGCCAGGGGAATGCAGGACAGCTACACTGGAGCCAGCTGGGATGGACTCTGCCCGCGCCTGACCCTGCATGGTGGCACTGGGGAGAGGGCAGTCATCAGCCATGATGCCTGATGAGCTTGGGGCTGGGCATCCGCCTGGATGCAAGAGAGAATTGTTTAGGTTGTGCCACTAGGAAATTAAACTGGTCCATTTCTGGGGTATTTTGATGACGCTGGTGAGAAATAAAAGCCATCCATAAATTACATTATTCCTCCAGCCCTCTAATGACATGAGTGATTAGTGTGCAAACAGAGCCCAGAGCCAGTGTCTCGGGACTGCTCTGGACATGTCTCTCCGTGCAGCAGAAATGGAAGCCTGGTACCACTTTTCCCCAAGGAGCGCAGGTACTGTGTCCCCAGCCCTGAAACTTGGCAGCGCAAGGGGCTTGAGGGGCTCGGAGGCAGCTTTGCCTCCTGCCCACTTCTCTGCAGGGGTGTGTGGGTGGCAGGGCTGCCTCAGCTCCAGCTGGGCAACAGGGCAGGATGCTCTAGTACTCCATCTCACCCCACAGGACAATGCTGTGTCCCGTGAGCAGGATGGCACACGCCAGCAGAAGGTCAATACCCTAGCTGTTTGGGGTGTGTCAAACTCCCTTGGCTGCATTGTGGAAAGATGAGGGATTCACCTTTGGGGACATTGGTCTCCCAAAAGGGGCTAGAAGGATCATTTTTCACCCCTGCTTTCTCCCTCCTGTTGTGGGGTCTCAAGCAACTGCTTTTCTCCACCCCAAAGGCAGCTGCAGCGTTCGCAGTGGGTGAACAATTACTGTAGAGACCATCTGCAGAGCTTTGGGATCCTCCTGCCTCCCAAGGCAAGGCTGATGGATGGGGACTCCCGAAACTCTTAGTGCTTTGAGCAGCCCACCCAGTGAGATGAAAATCATAGGTACCAGTGTAGTGGCAGTGCAGCATCTGTCAGAGCTTTCCTCCCTACTTGTAGGGAGGGTGCTTCAGAGTCATCTCTCCTGGTGGCAGTAAGAAATGAAGAGATGGGGCTTAGCTGTCCCCTGCAAACACATTGAGGGGAGGATGGGTCAGTGAGGTTGACAGGAGGGCAGCAGGAGCGTGACTCCGGTCCCTGCTGCAGAGTAAAGGCAAAGAGCCATTCCCCAACGATGCATCTGCTGCAGGCAGGTACAGTTGATGGGCAGATCTAGGGCTGCGCCAGGGGCTTGTTCTGCTGCCGGCAAACCCAGCGGCTCCACTGTGGCTGCTCACAGCCTGTGATCAGCCAGGCAGGGGGAGAATCTCCATGGGCTTTCTGTGGCGTAGGACTTCCACCTGCGCTGGGGATAATTTATTTCCCAGAGGGTGAAGAGGGTGTCACTGCTAGTCAGTCCCAAATAATAGTCTGTGTAGGGAGAAGAGGTGGTGTCTTCAGCTGGAGGATGGCATGATGGGGTTGATGGCATGGGAGTGAGGGCAGGAGGCAGACAGGGGCCGTCTGGATACCTGGCTCTGGGTGTGTGTGGCAGGTGTGCCATGGCTGCTTGCTGGGGTGGATCCCAGGGAGGGGGACTGGGAGGGGGACTGTGCCCAAGACCACAGTAGCACCTTGCCCATGCCCAGAACAAAGCTCCTTCTCTTGCGCCACTGCCTCCTCAAGCATCACAGGATACATGACCACCTTGCTCTGCCCTGCAGGCTGTCTGTCTGCATCCTTGTGGCCAGCAGCATACATGGTTTGTCCCCTCTAGAAGCAGACCCCAGGAGGGGTGATACACACCCATGTCCTTCCCCTGGGGGTTTCAGTCCATGGGACCTGAGCGTGCTGCCCATCTACCTGCTCCTCTGCTAGCCTGCCTCTGCACTGCCACTCCTGCCTCACTTGATCCCCTCTGCTTGCTGCTTCTCTGTCTGCCCAGTGGTGAGGCTGGGCTGGAAGCTGGGCTGACCCTTGACCCAGGTCTCTGACCTCCTCAGGAGACCCCCAGTCAAGGTGGTGTACGGTAGGGAAAAGGCTCCCTCTTGTGCACTGGAGCAGGGGCTCCCGTGCTGTCCAATCTGTGCCAAAGTGCCCTGCCCTCGACGGATGCTGCACCTTCCCGGGGTGATGGGAGTGTTGCCTGACTCTGCCTTATCTCTGTCTGCTGTCTCCCTCTCTCTGGCATCTGTACCCCTCTGCCTCTCCCCTCTTTGCTGTCCTGGCTTGGCTGCAGCCCTTTAATGATGATGAATCCCCTCTCAGGTTGTTGTAACCTCTCCTGACCAGAGGCTTAGTTCCTGGAAGTGAGGAGGTGGGGTGCTGCTCTGAGTCCACACCAGGGCAGAGCTGCATGCAGGGCAGGGGACTCAAGGACGATGCTGGTGGGTACTGCTGCCCCTGGGCAGGTTGAATTTTTCAGGTGGACAAGCTAGAGTTGAGGTTTTGGCAGCTGCTGCTGCATCCCCACAGGCAGAAGCAGGTTAGAGCCCTCAGGGAATTGGTGGCACAGGATTGAAAGGAAGTTTGTGGGTTTTGTCAGGGTGGGTAAACGGCTGATTTCTGCAGATGCTGATACATAATTCATGGGCTATCTTCAGCCAAGGTGTACAGCTTCTGATGCACGGGAGTAGTGATGCATGGGCAGGGAGAGCTTTGCTCTTTCACCACCTCTGTGTCTGAGCACAGAGAGGAGATTTGCCCCATGACTGGCCATGTTGCAGCTGGACAAGATGTCCAAACTTAGTGGTGCTGTTTTCCTTCTGTGTGCTGTGCTGGGAACAGTGGCCCACAGAGCTTTGTTAGCTGGGACAGGAAGAGGTTTGGGAGGGTGAGCAGAGGTGGTTCCCTGGAACAGGCTCTGATTTCCACTGGGCCATACATGTCCATGCATCCCAGCTGGAGCTGAGCCTCATGCTCTTGGCTTACAGCAGGGACATCAAGGGTCACAGCTCCAAAGGATAGGAGAGACCCCATTAGTGGAGATGCCTCACCCCTCCCTCGATGGCTCTGCTCATTAGTGGTGTTTTCATTAGGAAAAGTGGTTTGGTTTTGTTTAAGTCGAATTGCTGTGCTTGGGAGATGATAAATCCATCTGCTGGCAAATCACTTTCCTGCCGCCGGGATGGATCTCAGCCCTGGGCTTTAATCGAGCTGCAGATGAATGAGCCTCTAGTGAAATGAATCTCCCTGCCGTGCCCTGCTGGGGGGGGCTTAGCCGGGCAGAGCTGCCTCCCCGAGAGAACTGTGAGGGGCTCTGGCTTGGGGTGGGAGATCAAAATCCTCTGCTAAGGAATTGCAGAGTCTTGGGGCTGGTTGTGGTCAAGCAAGCAAGCTGCTGGGACTGGTGCTTCCCTGAAAGCAAAGTGGGAGAGGAGCTTTTTTCCATTGGGCAGGGGCTGTGGGTGGTTTCTGGGGTACTTTTCAACCCATTGTCCATGCCAGGGTGCTGGCATGCAGGGTTGGGTGGGTACCATGCCATCGGGGCAAGTAGCAGGACAGTGCATGGGACATGGATGGGGGCAGGATGGACTGGCCCCACTCTCAGTGATACTCTACCAAGTGGCTTTGGAAAGGGAAAGTGGCAGCAGGGCAGTGCTGGGCAGGAGGCTTTTGTTGGTGTCCCTTGCACTGCTGTGGCTCTGCCTGCTTCTGGCTTTTAAGTAAATTTGGCTTCCACTTCAAATGAAAATGGGTGGTGGGGCCCCTCGGGGAGCAGTGTGAGTAATTAAGGTGTTTGGAAACAGAGCCCCCTGGGAGAGGAGCTGGGGACAGGATGGCTGATGCTGACACAGATGGGGTGCAAGGGTCTGTCACCTTTGCTGCCTATGAATTTGGGTCTTCTTGAATGTTTCCTTTCTGGTCCAGACATGGCCAACCTATGGACACCTGTTGGTAGTGGTATTGTATGTATAAAAGTGTGCTCATCCCCTCGTGGCATCGTGCTTCCCCTGCCTGTGCCCGATGGCAGTCCCCAGGGCTCATCTCTGTCTGGCTCTAGGTGACTTCATTCCAGTTTTGTCAGCAGCTGCCCTGCTTTTGAACCCATTGGGTCAGGAGTCCCTCCTGTTCAGGCAGCTGGCACTCCTCCTAACCCCAGGACAATGTTAGCATTGTTGCTGGGGGCTCTGAGGTGCGACGAGAGGATCAGCATCCCATCCACGCTGCTACTGCTCACCCTACCTGCAGAGATGAGGGACCTGCAGACACTGAGCTGTGGGAGATACATAAGCAGGTGCCCAGCTTTGAGCACGGCTGTTGCAGTGTCCCTCTGATTCCTGCTCTGGCTCCACCCACAGTGAGTGTTTCGGGGGCTGTGCCCTGTACGAGGGAGGCATTGTGTGCCCCTGCGTGCAGACAAGCCCAGTCCATGCTCTGCTTAGGGAGCCCTGGGCTGTACCTGGGATAAGTTGGTGGTTTCCTCCAGGATGGCAAGAAGTGGTGTGGAATCTGGCTGAGCCCTCGAGAGGTCTGACAAGGACCATGCTGCAGCAGCAGTGGTGCCTGTGAGCAGACAGGGAATGTGCAGAGCCCTGAGAGACAGTGTGAGGCTGGTTGTAGAGATGGCTTTACCCAAGGTTCCTCTCCTGGAAGCAGATCAGAGACAGTGGTAATTCCTAACTTTGCAGATGGGCTGGTGGCATGAATCCACTGCCCCATCTCTGCCATGTGGATATACAGTGTCTGGACAGAAAGGGACACCACTGGGCTGTCCTGCTGTCCCTGTGAGCCACCTCCTGTGGAAATGATGTTATTGTTGGAAGGGGCTCAACAGTCTGAAGCAGAGGGAGGCTTTTTGGCAAAATGCTATCATGAGAGACCGTCAGGACCCCATCACTGAGCCTCTGTGGGGCAGAAAGGAGGACCTTGATCCTGATATTGAAGCCTCAACAGAATGGCTGGGATGTATCCTTGCCTGCCCACTTCACATCACCAAACCCAGGCATTTGGACACCAAAAAAAGTACTTTTTTTTTTAGTGTCAGTGCATTGGTGACAGTCTGGCAATCTGAGTCACAGTTTACAGAGATTTTCCCTTGGCCTGGCTCGGGAAGGTGCAGCACTGTGGGATGCCGAGAGGCAACAGCAAACGTGCATCCACGGGTCACCCTCAGACCCAGCAGGAGCCACAGAAGAGCTCCCACTCTGTTGCTGCAGCCTATCCAGCCATGGCAGAGTGAAATGTGAACCAGCCTGCTTGCTAATGGGATTAGACAGGCGAGCCACTGCTCCTGGCCCCCTTGGTTAATCGCTTCTTCCTAGATTGAATTTTTAAAAATTGCATTGCTTACAGAAAGCCCCTGGATGGGTTTAAAGGCAATAATCCACCTGACCCTCTGTCACCACATGGGTTCCCCTGGGGCTATTTGACAGTGGGTTGTTGGAGTCCCTGGTGTGTCTCTGCATGTCTTTGGTGTCCCCAGGAGGTGTCTGGCTGAGCTGCCCGGCCCTTGATGGCCCTTGATTTACTCTGGGAGGAAATATGGATTAATTTTTAATGGTGTGATTTAGTGAAGCCTCCCGGTGGTGAGGGAGAAGGGAGAGAGTGAAATGAAGGGCTCTGTGCTGCAGCCTGTGTGACAGGTCCCCTTTGTCCCCTACTCCTGCCCCAAGGACCATGGCAGGAAGCTGCCCACCCTGCCCATCCTGCTGTGCTCCTAGGGCCACACTGGAGTTCAGGAGGTCTGGTGATAGGACAAAGCACCCCCGGCTCTGGTTGCACTTGCATGGTGTTTTGGGTCCCTGTCTGACCTCAGTAGCAGGGAGGGACAGGCATCAGTGCCAGGTTTTGTGGTCACAGCACAGGTTGGCAAATGGGTGCAGGGCTTGGGAGTGCAGTGCAGGATGCTATAATGTGCTGTGGGTATGTCTGGTCACTGCATTCCTTGGGGACATCTCAGCCTTTTCCTGGGTGGTGGGATCTGCCCTTAAGTATCTGTTTCCCCTTCACTCTTCTTCCAGAAGGATTTTTTTTTGTGGCCAGCCCCTGCCCTATGCTGCTCATGCTGACCCAAACAAATTTCTCCTGGTGCTCCCCCTCCCCGCTTGCCTCCCCTCCACAGTGCAAAGTGAGTCACTCCCCGGCACCGGGAATCATTCATGTCATTTCCCCCTTTGCCGCAAAGTCATTAATGCAAGTGGAATAATTTGTTGCGTAACAGAGAGGATCAGCGGGAGCACAGCTCTGGCGGGTGATGCCTGGCCCTGGATCCCCATTGCCCTGGCCACCGCTGCCTCAGGAGAAGGCAGCTCAGTGGGATTGCCAGCTGGGAGCATCCCAGGTCTTGCTGAGGTTGTGGTCCCATGGACACACTGTTCAGGCAGTGATGTTATCGACTCCCTGAGGCATTTTCTCAAAAAACATCAAGTCCTGCCTGGACCCTGTCTGGGTGGGATGGAGTGGTTTGTTGTGTCCATGGTGTCTGTTCGCCCTCGCACAGCTTCTCCAAAAGGGGCTCATCCCAGCTGCTCCACAGTCACATGGGCAAGAAAGTGTCCCTTGCACTGATCAGGGTGTGTGTTGTGGTATCCTGCATCCCTACCCTGACCCTGCCCTGCACTGGTCTCATGCCGCTCCAGCTTATCTGAGCTCCTCTGAGCTCTGGGGTCACAAGTGCTTCCCCTCAGGAGCTTCTTGCTTCAGAGATGGGGACCCTGAGGCACCCTGGTGGGGTTGCAGGCTGTGTGTGGGACCCTGAGCAGCTCAGGGCCCTGTGGCCCCCCCCAGGGCAACTCTGGAGCTGCTCACAGGGAGGCCCCAGCAGGCTGCTGCTGCTGGCCATAGCAAACCTGTGCATAGGTTGCAAATCCAAGCACAGACAGGGCTCCTCCAGGGACCTCACAGCCTTCCAAGCAAGGGGCTGGCTAGAGGGGGGACTTGCTGCCCTCACCTGCCCCAGCTCAGGACTGTGGGTGCTGGAAGCTCTTTGAGTGATGTAGTTGTGGCAGATCTAGTCTCCCTCTGTGTGGCGAGGAGGCAGAAGAGCAGGAAGAATGCTTTAGGCATTAAAAGGCATCATGGAGGCTTCCCTCCTACCCAAGATTCATTTCTTTCTATCCCATGCACAGACAGGCATTAATTTAAAGATGCTGCAATGGGAGGAGGGAGCCTAAGAGGATTGGGCTGAGAGCAGGTGGGTTTAGTGAAGGAATGGGATGTGTTTGGGACTGGGGATGTGTTTGGGACTGGGGAATGCACAGGGGACAACAGTGGGATCCCACGGCACAGGATGGGCAGAAGGGAGGAACTGACCATGCATCTCTTGAGACTGAACCATCCCAACGTGTCTCAGCCACAAATGTGGTGGTAGCCAGTAGGTCCCACCAACCCCTGGAAGGGAACATGGGGATGACATTCTCTCCATTTCCAGGGGAAACACCACTCTTGGTGGTTGGGCAGGGAGGAGGCCATGGGCTGCTTCCTCACAGCGTAGCTATGCCCCATGTTCCACTCATGCCCCTTGCTGTGTGTGTGAGAAAAGGGACAGAAGTTTCAACCCCAAGCCTGGGGAAACCCAGCAGATAGGCATCGGTCCCAGACATTGTTCCTTGGGGTCAGACAAAGCCTCTCTGAGGTGCCACATCCCAATGGGGACTCTGTCCTCTTGCCCCAGATGGACATGAGTCCTCTCAGGGCAGAGTGCTGCCCCAGATCAGCACAGGGAGAGAGGAGATAGTGTTTAATATTTCAAAGCAACTCACTCAGTAAAAACCTGCTGCTCCCTGGGGCAGGTCCGGACTCAGCATCTTCAGGAAGGGGCTGAGATTGGAACCACCCCAGCCCAGTGTAAACTGGAGGGGTAGACTCTCGGGACTACATCCACTGGGGCAAAGGAGCCTTACTCCTTCTGTTGCCCACAGACCTGATTGTCCTGTCTCTGCCCTGTGCCACAGCTCTAGGACAGGGACATGGGGTCCCAAGGGCTGCAGTGCCTCCTCAACCCTATGCCACCCTGTCCCTCCTTCAGCTCTGTTTGCTTCCTCAGCCTGCCCTGCTGTAATTACAACCCACTGTCCCTCTTCAGATAATATGTCTTTCCTTTTATCACTGCTTAATTAAATAACTATGGGGGAGTGAGGGGCTGGTAACCACTTGTTTGCTGGTACAATCTGGTGGCACTAGGGAGGCTGGCAGAGGAGTTGGATGGGGAGTGCTGGGCATAGTTGAATGTGGGGTACCTGTGTGCCCATGAGAGGGATGAAGTGTGGGTTTTGTTGTTCATGGGCACAGCATCTCTGGCACAGGTGTTTCCAGGTTGTCCTTGAGGAAACGTCTTGGACACTACCACCTCTGCCCTGTTACTCTCCCCCTGTCTCGGAGTCATGACTGCTGCCAGGCTGGGAGGAGCTTGTGGGCAGGGTATCCACTGCCAGGCCAGACACCTCTGCCCACAATTAGTTGGAGCTAATGAGTGTGCCTGGCAGCCACTGCTGGGTCGGTGAGCTCTGGCCAAGTACCCCTGTGGGGCTGGACTCATGGGTCCTGCTTCCTGCTTGGCAGATCATCCTTGCTTTTGTTCTTGGTCCTCAATGCAGACATGGTTTCCTCTGCTCTCTGTTCATCTCTTCTGCCTTCGCTGGATTTGCAACTCCAGATTTGCACAGATCAAAGCCTAGGGGCATCTTTCATCTTGGTTTACCTGGGTTCCTCCTGCCCCCCAGCCCAGGCAGCAGGGATTTGGAGGTAATCCTTGCAGATGGGATGCTGCTGGCTAATTATAGTGGAGCCTCTCGTCTTCATGGGAACCACAGTGAATTCTCCCTCGAGTGATGGTACAAATCTGCTGCTAATTAGACTTGAAAGTCCTCTCGTGAGCTCAGGCACAGGATGGATATTTGATTATTAACATATTTATTTCTGAGTCTCTCAGCAGGTCTTGCACTGGCAAGCTGTACTCTCCCCTCGAGTAATTGCTGGGCACATTTATTCCTAACAAGAGGGCTTGGGGGCTCTATGGGAAGGGGAGCTGTTCAACCCTGTATGTTCTTTTTTGAGGGTGTGTCATCAAGTTGTGTGGACAAGACATCTTGCCGATGCTGGGAAGGCCCCAGGTGGAAGCCTGGCCTCCGTCTCTGTTTCTGTGCCTCCCACCTTTGCTGAGTGGGATATTCTAGACCCTCATGTCCAGGTGGGAACTCAGGGATGTCTTTTCTCACTTGCTTCTGGGCCCATTGGCTTCAGGCACTGGGTAGGCACTTGGCAGGGGTGAGGATGACCTAGCACTGCGAAGCTGGTGCTGAGCACTACAGCCCAGCACAAAGTTGCCTGCCATGACACCCAAAGGGAGACCATCCCTTCCTCGGGCAGAGGCAGACAACACTGCCTCTGAAACAACTGAAAACAGATTTCCTGTCCCCAAAATGTCAGTTCAAAAAAGCAGTCTCTGGGGGCTCACCTGGGCTGGCAGTGGGCTGAGCGGGTGCCCTGGAGGAGCTAGGTGGGCAGCCCTGCTGCCCTGTGGGGCAGGGAGCTTGAGGCATGGAGCAGGAATGTTGAACCATCACTCAGGCTACAAATGGGGAGGGGGACATTGCTGGTGTAAGGAGCCATCAGCTCATCTGTGGGCCTGTGCAGTGTCTTGGATTGAGGCTGGAGAAAGGTACAGGTGAGCTGTGGGCTGTTGGAGAGTCAGTGCTGATCAGTTTCTTCCCTGCCACCCAGCCAGGCTGTCACCCATGCAGGGGCTTCAGGCCAGTGCTGGGTTTGGAATAGGAAAGAAAGAGCCGTGTGTCAGAACCTCAGACTTATCTCCAGTGCCGCTTTGCTCTCCCTTCCTGCCTTGCTGCTGCATCTCCCTCTGTGGAGAGGGTCCGAGCTTGGGACTTGAGGGCAGGCGCCTTGACACAGTCAGAGTTATTATTAGCAGCCAACATTCTAGGCGCCTTCAAGACAAGTCCATTTTCGGGGAGATTCCTGCCATTTGAAGTATGTTTCTCCTCCCCGGGATCCCTCAGGCATCTTATCTCCCTCTCCCAGTCGCGCAGCCCGCGCCTGTGGAGCCCCAGGATAAGCCGTGGTGTTAATAGATAGTGCCGCCCGCCCGGCAGCCGCTGGCTGGGTGACGCTGGGTGCCCCGCTGCCCGGCCCACGGGCAGCCACGTGCTGCCCGCGCACGTGGGAGCCGCAGCCGCGTCCCAGCCTGTCCTTAGTGCGCTTTCTCCTGTCGCCCTGCCGAGCCCGAGCTGTCGGCGGCCGAGTGAGCGCTGATTGCAAGAAAATTAACCTGGCGTTATCTCCCGTTTATCGGAGCCCAACCCGTGTGTGATTGCGCGGGGCTCCTTAATTTGTCACTGTCGCGGGGTGATGAGTGTGGCAAGGCTGGAGGGATGCTCCAGAAAGGCTGTGGTGTCCTTGATTACTGCTGCTGTCTGGGCATCTTAGTCCCTATAACCAGACTGCTGCTGTCTGGGCTCAGCTTCTGGCTCTTTTCTCATCCCTATGCCTCAGTTTCCCTGCAGATGTTGGTGCTGCTCTTTGCTCTCCGTTTGTAGGGTATGGAAGGTCTTGGGGTGCGCCCCAGGAGCTTTGATGGAAGTCAGTGGAGTGCATCCCCCCTGCCTTGTCCCCTCCTCCCCGCCGCTGCTACCTATGTGTGGGGCTGATAAATTATTCATGACCCAGCAGGCGGGGGTGTCTGCGGCTGCCTGCGTGATGCCAATGCGGCCAACGTGCTGCCGAGCACAGAGAGCATTTCTGTGTAAATCCCTGAAATATTTAGCAGAACTGACTTAAAAAATACAGCTTGTGAAGACTTAATGCCTCAAGCATAACCTCGAGGGTTGGGTGCCATCTCAGGGTGTGATGGATGCACTGGTATGAGCCCTGGGGGCTCTGGCTTCAGTCTTTGCCCACCACCCAAGTTGCTAGTGAAGTTTGTGCCCGACCACCCATATGTTGGGTCTTTCTGCTTTTCTCTGCTATCAGATGGTGGGGGTGCCCCCATTCTTTCCCTGCAATGCAGGGCTGCTTTGGAGCCTGGTGATGGGCTCAGTCTGCTGGCTGTAGCATGTCCTGGTCCCCAGCCTGGTGCCACCAGAGCCAGGCTGCTGCCACATGGCCTGCTGTGTGCTGGCTGCTGGCAGGTCAGCGCTGTGGGACTGGTGCACAGTGCTGGGCCGGGCTCCTTCCCTGGCAGTGCCTTCCTGAGCAGACGGATCACACCACATGCATTTTTTAACAAGATTCATTGGCTGAGAACAAGCCGAGCTGTCGTCGCAGGTTTGTGATCAAAGCTAGACCTGCCCTGGCAGCCTGGGGAGGGTGGCCCTTCATGCCACCCCTCTCCATCACACGGCTGATTTACAGGGCATTTATCCTGACAGAGTAGGTTGGGGATCTGGCAGCATCACTGATAGCAGTGATAGGTGTGTTTCCCCTGTATCCCTAGAGGTACCAGGATGGCCCATGCTCTCCTGTCCACCATGGCACAGCAATTTCTAAACCAAGCATCTAAGGATGGGAGCGAACATGATGCAGAGGTGGTGTTGCCACTGGACTTTGTGCAGAGCCCTACACCTCATAACTGCAGCTTCTGGTTGGAGTCAGAGTGATGTGGGTTCACTGACAGCCAGGGTGAAGTAGGAAAAGGTTTGTGCTTATCCTAGCATATGTTTTGTGGCAGGTTCACAGGGGAGAAAGAGGATGCAAGGGATTCAGGGAGCTATAGCTAGCTCTGCATGGGGAGTTGCATGGAGCCAGCTGGCTGTGACATGGTGGGGCTGCTCAGTGGCAGCTCTCTCTTGGCCTTCACAAGCTAATCCTTTCACGGATGCTTTTCGTGCCTCTGCAAGGTAGGAGCCATATGCCTGTCCCACACAGGGCCATGCCCCGAGGTGAGTGGCTGAAGGCAGAGTAGGCTCAAGGTTAGAACACACTGCTCATCCCAGGCTGTCTGCCCCCCGCTGAGCCTTCCTTCCACTCCCTTTCTCCTGTCCCCCTTGCCACCCCGGCTAGGTGGAGTGGTGAGTGCCTGCGGTGACCCCATGCAGCACGGCTGCGCTCTGTGTTTCCTTCTGCAAGCACCGGCAGAACCCTCAGACTGCACTTTGCCGTGACAGCACATCCCATGTCAGAGACGCTGCAAATCCTGACTGCTAATAGCTATGCAAATTGCCTCATTAGTTGCCTTATTTATTTTCTCTGGCATCACTTTTTCAGTACTTCCCCGAGTCCGGGAGACTGTGGATCCCCAGGGCAGGGAGGTGGCAGGTTTGGCTTCCACAGAGCCACCCCTCCCACTTGAGACGTGGTGTGTCCGGGACCAGGAGCTCACAGCTCTGCAGTCCCTGTGGCTGGCATCCCTCCTGGTACCTTATTGTGGTTGGATCTTGGGAGCGTCTTGCTGAGTCCTTCCTCGAGCCAGGAGCCTCCCTGTGCCCCGCAAGCAGCTGTGGGTCTGGTGTTGCTGGGATGTTTGTGTCCTCTGTCCCTCATAAAAGGTGACTGCTGGATTTATGTACAGAGAGCAGTTTCTGCCCAGTGCTTGTGGATTGGAGTGGTGGTTTCAGGCTTGGCACAGGGCTGTGGTGTTCCTTGCATCCTTCCCATCCCGACTGCCATTCCTCCTTGAAGGAGATTTGCAGTCCTGGTTAGGGTGACCCTGGGCTGGAACCCTTGTTTGGTCCTGTCCCTAGGGTGTGTGGCCTAGGCTGAAACATTTTGAAGCCTGGCTATCATCCAGGGAAGGCAGAAATGGCCCCTGAGCACAAGTCCAGCTTTTGTTCTGGTGAATATCTGTGTCCCAGGGTGTCCCTGCCCGTTCTGGGCATGCATATGAGTGTGAGCTGCCTGCAATGACAGCTGTCTCCTGGTTGACTTTTCCAGGGGCATTCACATACTCATAACACCCTTGATGGTGGGATGGACTTTGCACAGGTGCCAGGGGACACACATAAAAGTGCCAGCCCTGAAGACCTTGATTCAACCACCCCATGGGCTTGTCTGTGCCACACTGAGCTGTCTGCAAGCATTGTGTCTGCTTCCTCTCTTCTATTTGTCTTTTATTTTATCCTTTCTCTTCCCAACTGTGCTAATGAATATTTCATGGCCAGGAACCATCATGAATTCCTCCATTCCTCACTGGTCCTGCGGCAGGTACCAGCCTATATGTGGATGGCTGGAAGGATGTGTCTGCCAAGAAGCCACCTCAGGAGAAGAGGACCTGGCCAGGGAAGGAAGCAATGACTCTGTTGTGGACAGCTATGTGTCCCATCTCCCTCCCCAGTGGTGTGTCCCTTCAGCCCACAGGGGATTGCTAGTGGAGTGTGGTGTTCGCATGTCTGTGCAGGGGTGGCCTTCATGGTGCCCGGGCATCCTTGCACACGCGTGTATGGCCTTGCCCAGGTGGCCGCGCTTCTCTGCGCCCTCCGACACAACTGTATGTGTCCTCTCCTGTCCCCCGTGTGTCATCAGCTGCCACAGCTGTCTGAATGAACCATGTCCCCAGCTCACCTCACCGTGGCCCTGCCGCACTGCTCTGCTGTACGGGGGCTCCTCTCAGCGTCAGGCAGCAGCAATGGCACCGTGCACACCGGGGGTCAGACCGTGGCACCACCCAGGCTGTGACACTGCAGAGCTGTTGCTTGGACTGTATTGGCCAGTGTGGACTCTTTGTGCATTCAAACTGGAGGTGTCCTGGAGCAGTTCACGGGCCGGCAACAGGGCTTGGGGGCAGAAAAGTGGGAGACAGTGTTTGTCTTCGGTCTCTCCAACTTTGCCATTTATACCCTAAATAAAAGGAGCTGGGCCAGTCCTCAGTGAAGGCTCTGCACTAGGAGGTGTGGAGCATCTGGTCCCCCTGCCAGAGCTAGAGAACATGGGGATGCAGAGCTGGAGGCAAATCCTGGAGCTGTGGTCTTCCTCCTTCCCTTTACTGTGACTAGCAATGCTATGTCCTGTTTCAGAATCCAGCAGATGCTCTGGGAACACAGGCTATCTCAAAATATCTCTTTGGGAGATTCTGACCTTTGTCCTGCAAGGCACTGTGGGGACTGGAATTTTCCTGGGCCTGGGGCAGGGGCTAGGGCACCAAAGGTTTCCTTGCGGGGGGAACAGGTTTGGAGAAGCATGGACTGGATGGTGGGGCAGGAGACTGGCAGGGTGTAGCCTGCAGTGGCACATGTGGTGGCTGCAGCCTAGGTGAAATCTCTTCAACAAGAAAGCTTGTGTAAAGGTGGGTTCAACAACCCTGATTGGTGGCTTGCTTTTGGTTTCTGATGGATTCCTGTTCTGCTGTGAGGAGGCGGGTCAGTAACCAAGCAGCTTTACTGCCCTTCTGTAGGGGCAAGATATACAGTCCCTGGTGCAAGCCTGGGGAGCACGTGCTTGGAGGAAGCCCTGGTATGGGAGCAAAGCAATGCACATTGCTGTGCAATGTGCTTTCGTTGCAAAATACTTGCTGTAGGTTGCTGCGTGCAGGGTAAGAGGATGGTCCCCTGGCTGACCCCACATGAACCTGCAAGTCTCGGTCTCGGTGTTAAGTGCAGAAGGGCTTCTCTGGAGAGCAGACGGCCAACCTGGAGGAGTGATACTCCTTTGGAAATCACTCTTCAGTTCTGGAGTAGTTGTAGTACCTTGGGATGCTGACAGGCAACCAAGTCTGGGGGTGGAGTGGGTGATGGCAGTTGCTGGGCTCTTCTCTCCTGATGTGTCCCTTCAGGTTGGAGTGGAGTGGCCTACACATGCTGATGGGGGACATATAAGCACTCCTGTTTCACATGGCAATCATCATCAAGATACACAGGATGTCACTTGCATTTCCCACCTTCCTGGGACTTCCTGAGATGGAGCAACTTTCCTGGCCAGGTGGGATCTGGATCACAAGAAGTTGGGTGGTGGTTTTGGGATGGATCTGCAAACTTTGTTTGCTGTCGCGTTCTGTGGGCTCTGGCACCCTCCTGTGGCTGTTCTGACACCTGTATCGCACGGGCTTTTGTGATTGATGCCGCCTTGGGCTGAATTGTGCTCGCTAGTCCCTGCGGTGATGCTGTGGAGATGGGTCTCTCTACCAGCACTGGAGGAGCTGAGCTCTACATTTGCAGGATTTGACCTTGTGCCACACAGCTGATCGTTGCAAGAAACTGTACCAGTGTGTTTGTGTTGTGGGTTTGATCTGGGAGCAGGGCTCCTGAGTACTATAGATCAGGACAAAGGTCCTAATCCCCTGACCTGTCCCTGCGGCATGTCAGAAGGGGACCAGGCACTTCTGGCAGCCCAGATATATGAGCTTTTGTCTGGGGGCTGATGGTTTGCACGGAGCAGGTCCAGTTGGGGTATCACTTTCACAGATTGTTTCTGCATCTGTGCCTCTGCATTAGCCAAGCTATCTGCTCTACCTTGACTAGCCTGGACTGGATGTATTATTGTAGGGTTGCAAGCCCCCACTGTATTGTGTGGTGTGCCTTGCTGTAGAGTCTTCCCAAGCCTGGCTCAGCTTTTCAGCGACCAGTGCAGCATCCCCTGGTGCCTGTTCTCTGCCTCGAGGCACTGTCTGCCATGGTGTGAGGGACTGTCTACTGGGGGAGGGGGCTGCCCCCTTTGCAGAGCCATAGTTGACATAAAAGATGGGGAGTGTTTGGTTTATAGGTGTTGGCCCTTCTTTGGAGAGCAGGGGGTGAAGTTACCCCATACCAACACCCGGGCTGGGGCTCCTGCTTCTTGCCTTGAGGCTTCTTATTGAGGCATTGGAAGAGACTGGACAGTCTGACTGATCCTAGCTGGATCACACCTGCACACCCTTTCCCATCCCTGAGGCAGCAGAAGCTGTAATTTCCATCAGGTCCCTTTTTTGTTCACTTCCTCTGCCATTAATAAGAAATGAAGCTTCTGAGATAATAGAGCCTGGATACATGCAGAGCTGAGATCCTGCTGGTGCAGGGTGTGGATGTGATGTGGAGAGGGAAGTGCAACTGGGAAAATGGGACTTGGGGAGGGGATGTGGTCACCAGTCTGCACAGAGCATCTTGGGCTGGCTCTGGGAGCAGGGAAATCCTACCGCCGCCACGCGCCACTCTCTGCTGGCTCTGACACACTGTGCAAGCTCGCAACTCACTGCCAGGCTGAGCTTTGAGCAAGCAGCTCTCAGCCTGGGCGGCCTGGGAGTCTGACTCTTCTTCCACACATCCTTTCACTCATCATTGTTTCCTTCCCTGCACGGAACCAGCAGGAATAGATGCCCGGGAATGCAGGATGTTTGCAATGCTGGAGGGATGGTGCTCAGGGATGCAGGATGTTCACAGTGCCAGAGGACTGATGCCTGGGGATGCAGGACACTTGCAGTGCTGGATGGTTAATGCTCGGGGATGCAGGACACTCACAGCACTGGCTGACTGGAGCAGATGGTTGATGCCTTGGGATGCAGGATGCTCACAGTGCTTGATAGTGGGAGTGGAAGACTGATGCCCACGGATACAGGATGCTCTCAGTGCTGGCTCCCCTCCGGAAGGAGCATCCTTCCCTGCTCTTGGAGAGAGGCGGCCCTGGGATGCAGCAGTGCCTCATTGGTCAGCGGGACCTGTGGAGTCTGTGGGTTGCCATACCAACCTGCCTCTGGTTCCCGGCCAGCTGGGGCGTGAAGTGCCGGGTCGAGCTGGTAGCAAGGGGCGGACCAGGAGCCAGGGGCAAGCCGGAGCTTTGCCAGCCACGGAGGTGTCCATCCAGCTCTCCTGGAGAGCTGGCTGGTACTACTGGGCTCCCTGACCCTGCATACATCCCCTGGCCACTATTCCTCCCCCCCCCTTCCCTGCAACTTTGCTTCATGGAGGGGGCTGGAAGGCTGGCACAGCACTGGGGGGCTCACCTGGGCACTCCTCTCCCTCTCTGAGCTTCTAATCAGCTTTTGTGTGCCTAAGCCCTGGGAAGGGCACTGCTGCTGGACCCCCAGTCCCTCTGGATTGCAGCCAGCATCCCAGGAGCATCCCAGCACAAAACTTCACGTCTGGCTGCCAGCCACCTGGGAGCGGGGCCTGGCAGCTGCTGTGCTGCCAGGCACTGCCAGTGCCTCTCCACCGGGCTGGACCTGCTGCTGATGCCCACAGGCTTGCTTTGGGCAAGGAAGGCTCTGTCCTACCCCAGGCACTGCTTGCTGCTCAGAGGAGCTGGGGGCTGTTTGCTGGCTGGGAGGGGTGAAACTGGTCCCTCCCCAGCTCTGTGAGTTGAAGCCATGAGCCACTGCCAGCAGCGCTGCAAGAGGCAGCTGGGCCGGGTGATACGTTTCTTCTACCAGTTTGTCACCGGGACACTCTCCCAAGGTAAGTGGTGCCCTGGAGGCACAGGGTCTTTGTTTTGTGAGAGGGTGTCTCTCTCTGGTGGGTTCTGCAGGGTTATTTGGTGTGGGGGAAATGTTATTTAGGTGCTGAGTGGTGCTGAGCCTTTCAGCCCCAGATGGAGGGATTGTACTGGGCTCTATGTGGGAAAAGTCTGAATATGCTTACAGGAAGCAAGGAGAGCCCCTGAAGGGCCCCTGTGGGCCTGGGGTGACAGAAATCTTTTATTTGAGGGGGATACTGGTGCAGAATGGAGCAAGAAAAAACTGCTGTGCAAATAAATCACAGCTTCTCCAACCCTTCCCTGCCATGACAGACATCCACCTCCTCCTGGGCTGGGGCTACACCCTCTATCCATTCAGCCTGGAGCAGCCCTGGGTGTGTCCACAGGCTGGGTCAGGGACACACCCTGGTGCCTGCCTCTGCCTGCACTATCCTGGGATGCTGCCTGGGCCTGGGGGCAGCTGTGTGCTCCTGGTTTTTCTTCACAGATGTGGTGGGACCTGCATCTGCCTTCCAGCCCTTGTGCAGCCCATCCAGCTGGCCAGGACCCCCTCTCCTAGGTGTGAGCCCAGAGCCACTAATCGGCACATCTTGGGGAGGTTGTCATGTGTCTATGTGCGTTGGCACCTCATGGCTGCAGCAGGATGCCCTCCCCATGGCTGGGACCCATCAGGGACCCCTGGGCTGTCCTTCTGGGCCACACTGGTGCCAGGAAGGGATGCACCATGCCTGGAGCACAGGGAAGGCCTTTTTGGGCCAATGTGGCAGTGTCACACCTTGGAGCAGGGCTGGGACTAGTGCTGCCTCCACCAGGAACCAGCCTGCCTGGAAAAACCTTCCCAGACTCTGTCTCTTCCTTGTTTGGGGAGCCCCTGGGTCTCCCCAGCCTTTGCCTGTCCCTGGGGCCAAGGGGTGGTAGAGGCACCCTGAGAATGCTCTTGGCACAGTGCTGACAACGGGGACTTGGGAGCCGTATCCACCCCGTGAGCCATACCCAGCTGCTGTGCCACCTCCCTGGCCATGGGGACTCAAGTCCTCTGATGGAGGGTCATCTAGTCCTGGGAAACCCTCCCCACAGGCATTTGCAGCCCTGAGAACCCTTCAGACCTTCACACCAGCCTACAACATGGTGACAGGGGAAGAGGTGCCAGGGTAAGCATGGGCCTTGCCAAGCAGTGTGCCAGGCTCTGTAGGCTGGGTGTGGTGTGCCTGCAGGCAGCACCAGATCCATCCAAGCTAGTAGGCTTCATTGGGCACTGGCCAACTAGCCTAGAGTGGGCACAGGATGAGCCAGCTGAGTCTGACCCTGCATGTGAGGGGCAGAGCTGCAGGTGATGGAGTGATGTGGGAAGGGAACTTGGAGTACTTGCAGGTCCTTGTCCCAGTCTCCTAGGTTTTGCAGATGGAAAATGTGGTACTGGGTCTGTAGCAGGTGTCACCCCAGGACTGAGTCTCTGGGCTGGCCGTGTGCGACACTGAGCAGCCCCAAGGGCTCAGCCCTGTGTGGTTCCTGCAACCCTTCCAGATGTACACAGGGCTGGGATGGGTACAGAGGACATAGCTGGCAGAGGTGCACCAGCTACCACTGTTCACTCTCTTCCCATTGTCCTCCAAAGCTCTGGGAAAAGCTGAAGTAGGATGATACCCATAGCTGGGCAGCTCTGTGCCCCACTAAGGCTTGGAGCTCGGGGTTGGGAGCAGGATGTGGAACTTGCTCAGCCTTCACTCTGCAGTATCCCCTCCTCCCCAGCCATTGCTCCAGTCTATGTGGCACAAGGGTCACCAAGATGCTGTCCTCACTCCAGCTGCTATCCTCTCCCATTGGCCCCTTTTGGGGAGCAACAAGCCCCTCTGCCCTCTCTGTATAGGTGAAGGAGGTTCTGTGGAGCTCACCCCAGAGGGCACTGGATGGCCAGCCAGGCAGGCCCTGAAGTGGGGTACCCTCCCAGCTAAGTGCCCTGGGGAGCTAGCCAAGGACAGGTTGCCAACAGGGGGAAAGAGAAATGACTCTATCAATTAACCAGATTAAAACTGTGACTTCACCTCCCCAAAATAGCATTTCACCAATATTTTAATGTACTTATTAATAATCTGCTCATGCTCTGATTAGCAGCGAGGTAATAAGGGATCAGCTGTAACCTAAATTTAACTCTCCCTAATGGATGATGGCCCTGACAATCAAAAAAAAAGAGAGGCCTCTACCCATTAGGCTGGCCCCCTGGGGGGTCAGCAACGCCCAAGGGACCAGGGCAGCTGCTGCCCAGCTGTGCCCAGCTGGTCCTATGGCATGTTCTGTCAGATAGTGCCACCCCCTGTGGGGTGGCTCCCAAGCAAGGCAATGTGTGGCCATGGTCAAGATGCTTGTTCCCCTCCTGAAGAGACAGGTGACAGTGGCAATGGGTGACTGCCCTTCTCCCTCCCTCCCTATCCTGCAGCAGGGGACCATGTTCCATGCCTCGCTACTGGCGGTGCTGACAGGATGGGGACAGGGACTGCCACCTGTCGTTTATCTGCCAGTTGCTGGAGGAGAGAAAGAGCAAGGCAGAGACGATTTTCTTCACCAAGATGCCAAGAAGCCTTTATTTATTAATTTACAGCTTTTTATACCCTTCTAACTTCAAGGTAATTGGACAAGAAGCCAGCCACCCCCTGGGGTGATTGGCTGGGGTGCCACAACACCCATAGTCAAAACATCTCTCTACCGTTTTACAAACAGCCGCCACCAAGGTCACAGCTGGTGAGAGTCTTTGCGATCCCACAGGAAGGAAAATTCCATGCAGTAGTATTTTAGCATCCACAGCCACCTGCCTACCCAACTGCTCAGGGTGTTGCCCCACACTTGTCTGTGGTGTGCTGTGTCTGTGGAGCTGCTTTCCAGGCAAGAAGCCCTGCTCCTGGGCACTTCTATTTATACACGGTGGGTGTCTGGCAGGATGGTTAATTTTAGCTGGGTGGTAGGGATGTGCTGCTGGCAGTGTTGGAGAGCTAGGGTGGGGGTGGCTGGGTGGGGGACCCTTCACAGCTGTTGTCACAGCTCAAAGCGGGTTGGATGGTGTAGACTCGATGCCAGCCAGGGCTGATTGTCTTGGCACAGCTGTGCCTGGGACAGTGTTACAGGGCCTGCTACCTTCCCTAGTGCTGAGATTTGGGCACGAGGGACTACTCTACCACCCTGTCCTCTGTCCCCTGTGAATGCTCAGAGCAGCCTGTTTTGTCAGAGAGAAGGGAAGAGGTGATGCGTCTGGATGCCTGAGTTCTGCACCCTGCAAGAGGCATGGCTGGGGTGATGCTGTGCTTCTCAGCTCACATCTGGGTGGCCACATCCTCTGGTGGTAGCTGCATGAGTGGGGATGGGACATCTGATATGCAAAGAGGTGTTGATGTGAAACACTTTGGTCCAGCATCTTCCCCAGCTGTATGTTCCATGGGGAAGCCAATGAGGCTGACCACAGTCCAGAGACTAGAGGTGTCTCAGGCAGGGCTGATCACAAAACCCTGCAGCCAGTCCCGTAGGGTTTGGGGTCTGTGGGTGAGTGTGCTCAAATGCAAAGTGGCAGTGCCCAAGTGCACCTGGCATCACAGAGTAGGAACAAGGCTGGTTGTCTCTGACAACATACTGAGAGAAGCAGCTACTGATCCCAAGCATCCCAGGCCCCAGAGGAAAAGATGCCTTTACCTCTCTGCCAGCCCCAGTTCTCTGGGCTGGCAGGGCTGTAAGAGACACCTTCCTTCAAGGCCCAGTGTCTGGAGCAAGGACGGGCACAGGCATCTCAGCGGAGTTTGTGGTGTTCGCTGCTCCTAGGCTGCAGCATCAGTCCTTGGGGAGCTCCGTTTCCAGGACTCCCAGTTCATTCTGTGAGGTGGTAGTGAGGGGCTCAGCCCTGGGGGTCCCTGAGGCCACCAGTGAACTCAGAGCAGTTGTTGGGCTGTGGTGATACCTTGCTGGCCCTGCGGCATGGAGATGCAGCCACATGTGTAGCAAGCCCCATCTGTTCTCTTCCCCATTCTTCGTTCTCCTGACTGATGGTGCCACTCTCCCCCCGGGCCAGGAAGGTTATTTTTAACTGTTTGCCATGTGCTGCCTGAGCACAATTAAGGTAATTGGTTTGGGAGCCTGACTCTCACACAATGCTCCCAATTACCTGCGTGCCTGCCCATGCAGCCCCCCGCCTCCCTGCCCGCGGTGGCCAGCTCCTCTGGTGGGGGGGACTGCTGGGACAGGGCTGCCCCAGATAGTGTGTGCGTCTGGGTGGGGGGTGCAAGGGGGCACAGGGGATGGAGCCATGGAGAGGACATCCTTGCACAATGACAGCCTGCTCTATGCCTCCCTGATTGCCATCCTCCTCCTCATCTCCTATTGGTTCACCACCCGCTGCTTCAAAATCATCAGCGGCATCGAAGGTACGGGGTTGGGGACATGGGGGGGAATAGAGTGATGCTGGTGTGACCTGTCCCTTTTCTCAAGCCAGGTGGCCAGGTGAGCTGGGTACTGTGCGTAGGAAAGGGGGATTGGGGATCTCCCTCTCTGCCTCTTTGGGGCACCTTAATCTCCTCCTCGGTTACTTTATGTATTGCTCTGGTCCTGGTCCTGCTCCACTGCATGCGAGAGCAGCCAGTGGCAGCCATAGCCAAGCTGCAGTGGTACCCAGGGCTGCTCATGGGGCATCTGGCTCCACTGTGCTGCCAGTATCAGGCTACTGCTGCCCCTTGCTGCAGGACGGGGATGCAGATGGGCTCCCTGGTGCCTCCTGCACTGTCAGGGGTGGCTGATACCAATGCTGGGGCCTTAGCCTGCATTTTGGGCCTCCCTGTCCCTTTGGGCATGACCTACATTTTTGTTTCTCAGCTGGTGTGTTGGGGAGCTCTGGGATGTGTTGGGGGTCCCATTTTCCTGGAGAAGGGTCTCTCCAATCCTCACTGCAGTGGGATGTGTATGCCAGGGACTTTTTGGGGTGAGACCCCCAAGACAAGGAGCCGGGCAGGATGGGTGGCACTGGTGCTGGGTGTCAGGATGTTCAGGTCCTCTTCTGTCCAGTGTGTGTGTTTCTCCATCCATCCATGTGACCTCTCCCTGCATGGCTCAGCCAGGGATGTGTGGGTCTTTCCACGGCACAGACAAATGCTGTCTGGTTGCAGGAGCAAGGAGCCACCCCTGGGAACAATTTTCCTTGGCAATGTGGGGGGCAAAACCCTGTCTCTCACTTCTGGTGGAGTCATAGGTTTTGTATTGCCCTTCGAGCATCCCTTGCAGGCAGCTGTGGTTCTGGGTCCATGGGTGAAGAAGTCCCAAATGTGGTCTTCATCATCTGGGCAGCTCCAGATGAAGAAGCATCCTTAGGGACCTGTGTGAGCTGAGAGGCTGATCCACTAAAACACCCCCAGGCTGACTGGAGCTACCCTTGGTTGTAAGGGATGTGCTCTGGCTATGTAACCCCAGTGAGTCTGGGTGTGCTGGAAGCTGGGTCTGGTAAGGTTTGCAGTTCTGGGATGTGGTGCTGGTGCTCAGTGACTGTGCTGGTCCTTGTGGGTTCCTGCTTAGTGCAGGCAGTGAATAGAGGAGGGCTTCTTTTAATGGCTTCAGTGCGGAAAAGAGTAACCCTGACATGGTGGCCGCCAGGTGATCTGGTGCTGCTCCACTGAAGGCCAGCTGGCACAGTGTGGGCATGAGGGCAGATGGGTACACTAGCTCGGTGGCTGACCTGCCATTGTGTTGTTCAGCTCCAGCATCCCACAATCCCAGAGATGCATGAGAGGGCGATGATGGTCTGCTCGTATGAGCTGAGCAGGTTCACTTGGCAGAGGAGCTGTGCCCTATTCTGGGACAAGTCCTGGCTCAGGCTGGAAGGGCTCCTCTACTGCTGTTTCTGGCCAAAATTAGGTTGTATAAATAGCTTCATGGCATCTGGGATAGGCATTGGCCTAGCAGCAGATGGAGGCTCAGGGAGAAGATGGGTTGCACTCAGGCTCAGCAAGAAAAATGGCTTTAAAAATGTGGTTGGCATCGGTGGGAAACATTCTCTGAGAGCACAACAGGCCTGCACTGCCTGGTCCCCAAAGGGCAGGGGGAAAGCTGGGAGCCAGCTGGGTGAAATCCAGGCTTAGTGCCTGGAAACTCACTTCTTTCCAAGAAAAGGAAATGTCAGGTTTGAAAACTTCCATCTTAAGGTATGTTTCCCTAGGGAAGACTTTCACCTCTCTCCCCAGGCTGCATCTGATGCATCACTGGCATCTTCTGCTGGCATCAGAGCCTTGGGAGCACACCCCACTCAGCAGGAAATGCTGAGCCCAGTGGCACAGAGTCGACCAGCCATGCTGTGTCCTGGGACTGAGCCACCAGCTCTCTCTGTCCTCTGCCAGAGGCTGAACTTGCAGCCTCCTCAACTGGGAATGGGGCCCTGGATGGGGCTTCTGGACCTAGGGGGATTGGTGTGGGGCAGCCCTGCTGGGAGCTCTTGACAGCATCAGCCAGCACCCCCATGGGTGCCCCAGGGTGATTTTTTTTTCCCTGGTGACATATTTCCCCCATGGTACAAAGACAACAGTGAGGAAAAGTGGTTTTTTCGCCCCATTCCTGTCTGCAGGGCCCTTTGTAGGGGTAGGAGGACCCTAGAGCTGGGCATGGAGTCTGCTCCATAGCCTGGGTATGGCCACCCCACCTGCACCTGAGGCAGCTGGCCTTGCTTCTCAGGGGGACAGGGCAGTGTGGGGAGCTTTGGTGGCATGGGGGGCAGCCCTGCTCCCCCCTGCCATACCAGTGCTGGAGTAGGAACTGGTATTGCTTCATGTCCCATGTGAGACTTGTTTCCCCAGGGCTGGGCAGTGCCAGCAGCATCCCTGGGGCAAGCTCTGCACCCCAAGGGCTGCTGAGCTTTGGATACAGGGCATGGACCGGCAGGTTCCTGGCTCCCTAGTGGTCCCCATTGACTGTGATTGAGCAGCCAAGCAAGGGCTAGGATGCTGTTAAAAAAAAAGCATGGGAGCTAAATATAGCCTCATTGGCTGTGTGTGGCTGTGAGCTTGAGGCACGTGGACGTCTGGGTTCACCCTCTGCCACCAGCTGCTGCATGACCTTGGCTGGGTCCCTTGGTCTTGCTGTGTCCCCAGCCTCTGTGTCCTCTCCTTTCCTGCCTGTTGCTGTTCTGCTTGTGGGTCTGGCAGCATCTTGGGCATTCTGCATAAGCAGGATGCTTTGCTTCCAGCCCATTGCCCTAGCCCTGCTCCCCATCTCCCTTTGGCTCTCCCAGTGAACCAGATGGACCTATCCACCTACTTGGAAATGGGACAGATGGACCTGTTGCCCCAGACTCTCCCCAGGGACCTTGGTGTGCTTGGGTATGGTGGTCCCCATGGAGGAGGCACTCGTGGAGTGCAGAGAAGTCTGAGTCATCCCTAACCTGGATGTTTAGCCAGTGCCCAGCGTCCTGTCCCTCCCCATGTCCTGTCATCTGTCCCCAACCCCCCCCACCCTGGGAATAGAGTGCCTTTTAATATCTGTGGCCCGTTTCCTTAGCAACTGCATTAAGCAAATCGATGGAGGTGGTGTCATCGGAATGTGAGGGCATGCCTCCTTCCTCCCCCCGCCCCCCCCCCCCCCCCCACCCCCCCGCCCCCCCCCCCCTTC
>JANHGL010008163.1:9809-44388 GCA_024611195.1 Ceyx melanurus | reverse complement strand
CAGGCAGGGGGGTTGGACTAGATGATCTTCTAGGTCCCTTCCAGCCCCTAATTTCTGTGATTCTGTGATTCTGTAAACCAGCTTTAATGAAAATAATAATAAAATGAAATATATTAAAAAAATATATAAAATCAACACAAACCCAGCCCCCTTGATGGCAATTATGTCACCATCATCACTGTGGGGCAAACACTGGGGAAGACCCAGTCTGGATGCTACAGTAGATGGGAACAGGAGTCAGGAGCTGGATTCTGGAACTGGATTCAGGAACACATAGATCGAGATCAAAGGCAGAACAAAGTCTTCTTTGGACGCTGGACATTGAGCTTAAACTTTGTGATCCCTCAGCCTTACACTGAATATGACATAAAGGTGCAGTCTTTTAATTTCTGCACCCCCCCTAATGAGGTACACAAGATTCAGCAGTGACTTTGGTCTGCATACCAGTCCTAGTAGCTCTAAACATTGAGTGTTATCACTGCTAGAGGCAAAGGCTGTCTGAAAATATGTCATTAACTTCAGAAAGTGCATTTAGTTAGAAGAAAACTAACTGAAAAGTGAAATGACTGAACAGAATTAATTCTGTTCTATCTCAAAGCAGGACAGTGGTGCTGGCATAAGTTCTGCAGTTGAAGAAGGAAGATAGTAGAGAAATTAATAGTTCTCTATATATTTGGTCCTTAAGGGTTTAAGAAAGGTTCTTGGTTTCCTATTGCTGGTTGTTGAAAAGTTACTTATAAATAGAATTTTGAAAAAAAGTAATGGTGTTTCCCAGATGTCTTTTTATAATACAAACATTTCTGGACTGTATGGCTGAAAGCTTGGACTCTATCAGGGTATTGCCAGGGGTTGATTCTACATTTTCATCTCCAAACTCTGACAGACAAGGGTCTGCTGGATCTTTTTCACCTGTACAACTCAGTGAGCGTGTGCATGGTAACTCTGAGTGTGAATTCAGGGTGTAATGCATTTAAGTATTAGAAGTTTGATGGCTTTTATTTTTGTGCATCTTTGTAAAATGTCAAAAGCAATTGCTCTTCTTGGCTGCAGGTGTCGTGGAATGCACACACTCCAGCCCAGCCTGATGGGTGGCAGTACAGATTTCTGCTATTAGCATTCAGAACCTGGAGCTTGTTGTAGTCTGGTCCTGTACAGAGCGCAAGCAAAGCATTTTGCTAATGATACCTGCTCTGAGCTCTTAAATTTCTAAGAATGTTTCACAGCAGACATCTGTAGCAGCAGGAACCTTCTTCCAAACCAGATCATGTGCAAGGCCTATTAGTCACCTCAGCTACATGTGCAGAGGTTTTCAAACACCTGTGGATGGATATTTATTTATTTATTAGGAAACTGTATGAATGAAGCAGCAAAAAAACCCCCAAACAACCCACAGAAGACATTACTTCAAGCTAGGAATTCAGGCTGTTTAGTCAATGGCTCTGCTTAAAACCTGCTTGCTCATGAGATCTTAATTTCATTTAGAACTCTAAAATTCCTTAAAGTTAGTAGATGAATAAACAGTTACTTTTCCCACAAATGTGGCACATAATTTTGTGCCTTCTGCAAGAGTTCCCAAAGGCTCCTGAGTCAGATTGGAAGCTTGGCTGTGATAAATACATACAAAAGTTATGATGCATAGGATTAGGAGATCTACAGCATTACACACCAGGGAACAGCAAAGAGATTTCAATGTAATTTTTTTCACTCATGGGCATCCATTGATCTTTTATCTGTGATTTGTCACTGTAAAAGGAAAAGAGGAATATGCAACTTGGTGAGCTATTCACTTTACCAAGGACTACGAAATCCTTCAATTCCCTGTAAAGTGCCAGTTGGTTTAGATGTCACAAACAGAAAAACTATGGCCAGCACAGCAGATCCATCAACTCCAGGAAGCAAATACTACCAGCCCTGAATGTATGATTATTATTATTATTTCTTACATATAGATCTTTGTAATATGTGAACATAATGCAAGAGCTTTTAGAAATCACGTGGCACCCATGGTTATTGCAATAGAGACAGAAAAGATTTGTTAGATCTCCTACCTCAATTACTGCTGCTGCAGGGAAACATGAGGGAGCTGCCAGTGTAAATGTGAGTAATAAAACTCACAAAGTTGCCTGGAGGAATTTCAATTCAGTGGAGTGAAGGAGCAAACACCAGGAGACTAATCAGGTAAAATGCAATGCCCAAGTGCCTGCAGACCTGCACGTGGCAAGTGTTCTCCTTGCACTTCCAGGTCCTATTTCAACAATACATGTGTGGAAGTGCTTTACCACATCAGGACCAAAGAAACCAGAATCACAAATGAAAAGACTGTCTAAAATGAAATGCAGAAAAGAGGTTTAGGGACACTGATCATTCTGTAAGTGGCTGTGTGCTTTATTGATCAGTAAGGGACATGAAAAGTGACCCTTAAAGTTATTTCTTCCTGCTTCCACTTCAAATTAATTGACAGTTGTATTTTACTTCTATTTTTCTTTCATCTTATTGTTAAATGGTGGTGAAGACTAGAATGTTAATTTTAGCATGTATGAATAATTTATTGAATGGTAATAACATATGAAAATGATTTTGATATGCTTCTCTGTATGAATGACACTCTATTACTGAAATTTATTAATCAGTGCATTCCATTCCATCAAACCTAAATTTTTTGAGGAAGAGGAGGGGGGGGAGGTGGAGAGGCAGTCTGGAAAAATGCAATACAGTGGGCTGACTAAACCTGAAACTGCAGATATCAGTGTAAATCAAATCATACTGACAAGATAAGCAGTCATAATAACACTTTATATACTGTCAATATTAATAGCAGTGTCTGTTTGAGAATATAGTTTTAAAATAGGTACGTACAATTTTATTAAGTATAAAAAGACACCGTGCAGAGCACAATACAATATATTTCATCTTTAATTCTGGTAGTTCTTGAACTCCACTGTCTTAATTGATATTGTCACCAATGACCACTAAATAGAATTACTTCTCTGTATAAAATGAGGCTTCTCTGGATGAATTCATGCTGTTTAGTTTTAAAAATACAGTAATTTCCTTTCAATGGCTACTTACACTAATCAAACACTGTCAAGACTGTTGGCTAGCCTGCATTTGGTTTCTAACACATGCTGTAATACTGCAGATTTCCCGTTCTGCTCTGCCTCCCTCTGTCTGAGAATAGATCCTTCAAAATATTAATTGTTTCTGACTCTGTTCCAAGTTCACAACCAGAACACTGGTTCAGACCATTTCTACATTCCTCACATTACTAAACTTTCACTGACACCAGCTGGAGTTTTCAACATGCAAGGGTTCTCCCTTAAGCAACTTTTCTCCCCAAGTCTTTCCTAATGAAACACAGAAGGCATGCTTAGAAACATTATTTTTTTCAGAATTTGGGGGTTCTGTTCTCTTATTTTCTTTAAAGTTGATGATATCTTTAGCCTTCCAGCTTTGACTATTTTCTTTGGAAAAGCAGACATGTAAACTTAAGAACTTAGTTACATATTTTGTTTGCACAATCCGATTTGGTTTGATTAAAAAAAAAATCAGAACTCTGTAACTTCAAATTGACTTAAATTATAATGTGCAAGTCATAAGAGAAACAACTTACACTTCCTTCTCTCTAAAATGTATTAATATTAGACTAGAAAATAAATTAAAGAATACAGAAAAGCTGAGATTATGCTATCACAGTAATATCTGCCAAACAAAGCTTGGTCTTTTGCTAACATTAGCTTACTACATTTGCAATACATGCTAAGCAAAGACCCTACTTCTCTAACAGGTACATTCAGACAATATATATTTTATGGAATAAATATATAATATATCCAGTTATAGATTTCTGAATAGTAACTATAATAGATACAAGCAATAACTACGTTCAAAAATACAGTTCTAGGATTCCCTAACTTTACTACTAATAAAATTAAAATTGACCTAAAACTTTCTCACTCTGTTGATGCATAATAAAATATATGGAAACACCAAGAGTAAAAAGCCAATTGCTTCTACAAATGGAATACTTTATAAATATAGTAAATTGCTATTTCCAGTGGGAAAATTGGAAATTATAAACAGGAAGTTAGGTTAAAACAGCTCTACAATATATAGTACAAAGTGGCTATGAAGCATGATGTATGAGTTTGATGTCTCTGGCAAAATTTTGAACCAATGTAATTGTTCATTTCTGGAGATAACCGTAGAGAAAGATTCTGTCCCCAAAAGGAGCCAATCTTGATCTCCTTAAACCAAAACTTTTACTGACTAGAAAAAGCTCACTGACCAATTTGTCAGAGTAAGGAGTGCAAGATTAGATCAAACACAATTATTTGGAAGCCCTGGACTTCTCTGTTTCATAGGGTTTACCTATCACCCTGTTTTCATTAGGAGCAGTCACAGAACTATGTATCTGTGACTGCCATGTGCTGAAAGGCTTGATCATGAAGGTAACCTCCCTATGGTTGTCTTTAACTACACTATTGTAATGTACATTCTCCAGACAAATGCTGTTCTTTGTTCCAGCAGTTGTTTCCTTTTTGCTGGAATACTGAAGTACAGCTCTTGTTGCTTGATTATTGAACTCTTGATCGAGGCTTTTTTTTCCTTGAGAACAACCTAGAATTAAAGAAACACATTTCTGAGAGCAATCACAAGAAATTGAGGAATTAAGTTGCTGGCTGACTCTGCCTGCCTTTCTTCTTCAGTTTAAGGAAAAAAAAGTGTATCAGTAAAGATACCTTACTTGCTAATGACAAGATTTAGGTGAGTGGAAAAATTAAAAACTTCATGTGAGACTGTGCCATTTTTATGTTCACCTCCTGCAGTGGCCCTATTTTATACAGAAACCCAGAAAATACAATACTGCTGGGAAACTTGCAAGACTCTTGGAAGCTATTGTAATATTGAGTGAATGAAAAGCTTTCTACCAAACTGGAGATGAGAAGTAAGCACTTATAGGTTCACTACAGAATAACCACAGTTAAGTTTGGGTTCCATGTGGCAGGGAAGGGACTAGAAGACTTTTCTTCATGTACCAGAAGCAAATCTCAGTGTTTGGTTGCAGAGTGGTAACAGACTAATTGAAAACACATTAAACTGTTTCTAAATCTGGTAGCATACTCTTGCTTGTCATAAATGCTCTAGTTTTAAATTAAAAAACGTTTAACTAGACCAGGAACCAGGAACTAAATACTTACTGTCTTGCTTGCAGATAAGCCAGAGCTACAGAGTGGCTATTGATCTCAGGTTATCAGCTGGAAATTGGCTCCAGAATTCGTTAGGGCCTTTCATCTACTTTCAAAATGCATTTTTACCATTAGAGACTACGTGGAAACAAACCAAAGATGAGCTCTTCTCATCCTCACCACGTAAGTGCTTGCTGGGACCCCGAGGGTAACTCCCAGCCTCTGACTGTCCTCCTCAGCACTCCGCTCACCCTGCCCACAGCCCAGGACACCACGCCAAGCATCCCAGGGCCATCACCCCCCACCCCAGCAACACTGCAGCAGGGCTGGTGCCCAGCCCTGTCCCCAGGGGAGTGCTGATACCCAGGGATGGGGCTGCCCCACTCCTAGCTGGAGCTGGAAGGGGCCATGGCACCAGGCCCTGCCCTCACGGGCTCCTCTGGAGCCGCTGGCCCACGTGGGGTGACATCAGCGGGCTTTAGGGAAGCCCACTGAATCCTCTCACCTACGACATATGGTTTTGCTGTGTATTCTGCTGCTGTTGCTGCTGCTGAATGAGCAGTTGCTGCTGTTGCCGGCGCCGGGCTGTTCTCAGTTTCTCGAAGCGAGCCTCCATCTCCTCCAGCACCTTGGGAGTGTAGCGCACCACCAGCTTGACGCTGTCCTTGGCTGCCTTCAGCAGCTCCACCGCCTTCTCGTGGTGCTCTCCTTCCACACTCTGAGAGCAGGGAGAAGAGATTTCATCATGAAAATGCTGCTTTGATCTAGAGCTCTGTCCTCTTTTTCATACGGAAAGGCTGCTGAGGTTTTGTAAAGTTTCTCCACCTTATATTTTTCAAGGGATCATTAAGGGAAAGTGTTAAGTAAGATTTATGCACTGCTGGGAATGTATTCATTTTCGTATTTTAAATAACCCAAATTTAGGTTGCATTATGAACCTAATTTCTGATCTGTGTGAGAAGGAGGGGAAATACTCAATAAGCTTTAAGCAAACATAAAAGCTGGTAAAAAACACCCAAACCCCCCAGTAAAAACCAAAACAAACTGTTTGCAAGGTACAAAAATAAAATCCTATTTAAGTGTTGGTTAGAAATGAAGAAATTGCAAGTTTGAAATGGCAATTCATTTATTATGCCCTGGCCCTGTTTGGATCCTGCAGGGAACAACGTGTGTTGATTAAGCAGTCGCTGAGCTGCAGACTTAGACAGTTAATGGCACTGCTCACACATTGAACATTTATGGGATACCAGTTCTTTATTGGAAATAAACTAGTCTTTACCTGATCAGTTTTAAGCAATCAAACACTAACAAACTGAAACATTGCAAATTCTTGCAGAAGGAATGGATCTTTTCCCTCCCTTTCTGGAAAATGGTTTATAGTAAGAGGATATCTGCTGTGAAATAAAAAGTAGTCCCAAAGGGGCTCAAGCTCTGATTTCATGCTAACATTGTTTTAAACAGTAAATTTCCAGAAGTGGGGAGTGCCTTGCCTGTGAAAAGAGTATTTAATTTCTACCATTAGTTGGACTGACCAGAGTGCTTTTCAGGCATGTGCATTGTTCCACACCCTAAGAGAAAGGAAGAAATTTTCTAATGGTGTATGACTGCCTGTGTGGATATATTTTATGATATATTCCAACAAATAAAAGTATCTCTGCACAGAAAAAAAACAAACCTGTACATCTGAGGATTTCAGACCATTTAAAAATAAATAATTTTCTTCCCATGTTAAATAAATCAAACTTTACTTCATGATGTGCTTTTAAATTCTTATGTATACCATGCTGTTTAAAATTAAACAATACCCATAGGCTTCCAAAGAAAAGCAGCAGCATTCAAAATATTTGAAGTTCAATTAATGCTAAAAGAATAACAGCATCATTATAGCAACTGTCAGAAGAAAATTCTTTCTATTTTAATCGCTCCTATTTGCCTGAATAGCATTGTGCAAGAATAGTGAATAAGAAAAACTTCTGCTGTGGCACACCATGAACTAGACATAATGATTTTAAAGTTTCAAAAAGCAGGCATGAAAGACTTCTACATAAATAATATAAACAACACAATTCAAGGTTATTGTCTTGCTATTTATCTTCCTTCTGTTATATCCTTCAATATATATAACAGAAGTCTGGGTCAACTGACTGGGCTCAGGAGTTTCTACAGAAATGTTAATATGCTTTGAAAATATTAAAGCAACTTTGAGAAATAATGAATGTAATTTCAAGTGCTGAAATGATTATCAGAGACACAGAAAACCTTGAAGTAAATTATACATTTGGTTGTTGAAATAAATCCATGTTTTTTAACTATTTGTTCATTACATTTTTCAAGTAGGTCTCCTATTCAAATATCTTCAAGAAAATTTATGATCTATGACAATTATTATTTCTTATTATAAATTGTTACTGGGATAAATCTGCACAATCTGCTACCCAAAAGTAAGCTGGAAAATAAAGTTTCCTTACAAATATTTGAAAAAAAAAAAAGGTAATTGTTGTGTAAGAAACAATGAATGTACCTAATGCTCCAAAGAGAGCTAAAATAAAACCCTATAGATGCAAAAGGTTCTTATGAAATTGCTTTAATGAACAAGTCATGGATACAAATGAAAACCTCTTCCCTATAAGTGTTCCATGTTAGAAGAGGTGATTGTAACTAACACACACTGTGACTAGCTGTCTTTTGTAACTCATCCCTTTGTGCCTGGCTTTGATACTGGCTTCTGTAAACACAGTTCTTGCCTTAAGAGGAACTGTGTAAAATTTGGCTTTGATCCATTTTTTGCTTGTGAATCATCATCAGTAAGATGTGGGATGGACACTCAGAGGAAACGTCAGTGTATTCAGTGTTGTCGTGACAATTTTTCTGATGGAACAGTATGAACTTAGAACAAGCTATGAACAAAAATTGTCATCTCCCAACCTACATGTACCTAAAATATTAATTTGCCTTCAAAGAGTTGGATGGTTCTGACACCAATAAGCAACTGTCATTTAATCTGTTTTATAGAGGAGTAACAAGATTATGTATTTTAATACTTCATACAATTTAGTAAACTGCATTTAATTCATGGTTGTCTGTTTTCTTTCCTATTTGCCTCCAGTCTTGTTCCTTCAGCTTACAGACAGTATTTTCTAATTAGAAATGAAGGGTTTGACTTTGTTACTATCCAGGTCAATGGAAAACTCCCATTGATTTGAATAGTAATGGTGCAGAATTACGCCTAAAGCTCTGAACCATAACCAAAGAGAATAACAAAGGCAAAGTAAAAATACAAATCCTATTCTCCAAATGTACCTAACTCAGGTCTTAACAGCTACAGTCTTCAGCTGCTATTAATGATTGCTGTACTTAACATCTTCTTTGCTGCTTACACTCATATTTCCACCTGTATAGTAGTAGCTGCACAACTGGAAGAGCAGAGCCCCTTGGAGTAGGGAAAAGAGTTTAAACCAGCAAAGGAAGTTGTTTTGCTGCTTGGAATTCTTCTGCTTCTGCAAACCTCTAAGGCTGGCAAAGGAGTCCTGCTGGTATAGGTCATGCCTGCATAAGGGATTTTTCTGACTGCATCACAATGGTTGGGGATATTGCAGGAATCTCACACTCATGTTACTTTAGAATCACCTGCCTAACATGGGATTTAGTAAATTTATTTAATAAATGCATATATTTAATACGTAATTTTTGACTACATGTATTTATATATACTTACATCTGTATTTCCATTGTTGCATTGGCACATTGCATCAAAAATAAGGATGTGAAATACTGTAGACACAACAACAGCTGAAAGAATTGCAGGTATGGTGAAACACCAACTATTACTGTATCCAGGTTCACAGACTTGTTATAAATATAAATTTTTAAAAAGCCCACTCTCTTGCAGAAAAAAAGAGAAAGGTAATCTAACTATTACCCACAAGTTGAGAAAGTGAGGAGACTATTTCTATTAGGTATCTGTAAACAACAGCCTGGGTGACAAATTAGCCATTATAAACCTATTTTGCATCTGACTCACACCAGGTATCTGACAAATGCAGAATCTTTGCCAGATATGAAGAGCCACCAGGAAGTGCCTTTGCTGAGCCAAATGCAGGGCTTACTGCTTTCAACTTCCTTTACTCTTTGGACAAAAGTACGTAACAAAATCCCCAGCATAATGAGAAAAGACTTTTTTTTTTTAACATCTGGTGAAACAGCTCAAGGAACAGTGATCCCAGTCATGCTGGGATAACGAATCTGGATTCTGAACACACAGCTCTAATTTAATGTTGATAATTATAAAGTTGGATAACTACCAACTGCCGAGCACAAACAAGTTACAGATATTTCATTTTAATTTCATGTTCCACTGCTGAGCCGTCTGTTGTATTGTACCTACTGTATACTATTTGCTTTTCTCCAGCTAAATTGAGAGGCACGGAGTGAACTAGTCCCAGTGAACAATGTTAAATTTAGACCTTTTTCCTCTTCTCTCAAGCTGTCTGCAAACAAATTACCACTTCTACAATTTTTGCCTTTTTATGAATTATATATATGGGATTAATTCAGCCCAAGACTGGTGTATGAACAGTTGCTCACAGACATTATTTCAAGCATGTAACTGCAATTAAAACTTCCAATTCTGTTGTTTAGACTCAAAACACAAAAATATTTCTGTTTCATCTCTGAATTAACTTTCTCATGTGCCTACATGCAATTGGGAATTCTATATGGTGGGTTTTTCTTGCATTAGCTTAATAAGTATTCTAGAGCATATACATGACTGTTTTTTTTTTTTAAACTATTATAAAATCATAAAATGTTAGGGGTTGGAAGAGACCCCTCTAGAGATCATTGAGCCCAATCCCCCTGCCAAAAGCAGGATCACCCAGGGCATGTCACACAGGAGACAGAGGTGACAACAGAGTCAAATTCAATATCTTGACATCTGAAGGTTTGCCACTTCCTTCTCTGGTATTTGGCTAGAAACTGATGACAGTAAAAGGATTTTTCAAGAGTCGTCCATCAGTTAATGAACATAAACTCTTTTTTATCTGCCTTCATATTCACCTGTTGAAAGAAGTGTTGAGCAACAACAAAATAATTCGATCTACTTCCAATCAGTGAAGTTGGGGCAATTTACTTTCTTAAATGTTCAGCTGATTGCATTTTCCCTGAAAGTAAATAATCTTTTCGGTGGCTTTTCTTTCTTTTTTGTTTGTTTATAGGTCTTCTTCCTCATTGTGTACTGGGGCAAGCAAGCTTCTAGACCTATTATTTTTCTTTTTAGAACATGATGGTTGATGTTGAAGAACTAGTAAAAAGTCTATCTGAAGTGTTGCACTGAAATTTTGTTTCTTTATGGTCTTGCAACAGCAACAAAAAAATTAAGTTGGAAAGTCTTGCATTTATGACTGGATTCAGGAATTGTTCCTACATGCCTTTGGTGCATTTAACTACAAAGTTTAGATGGAGCTTTTGCATGAAAAAGGATTATGTTTCCATTAAGAGAAGAGTAGGGTTATATGAAAGAGCATGCTTACCTTTCCAGTACTTTACGTTCCCTTGAAGAAGAGAACAAAAAGCAAAATGAAAGGCAGAATTTTACCCGTATCATGTAGTAGGAGACTTCTTTTTCCCCTCTATTCCAACAGCCCTTTTATTTTTGCCTCTGTGTTGATATTCACTTTGGAGCTACTGCAAAAACACTCCATCCTGAAGTATTGACTTACATGAAAAATGATTGTGTAAAAAATGTACCTTTCTACTGAGAATACATGCTCCCTGTATGTGTACATTTGTACAGTTAATTTCTCCAACAAAGAGATGAATGACAGCTGGATAAATGTCACTGACAGAAATCTGGAATGTATCTTCCATTGCAAATCAACATTAAATGTAATGGCATGAATTAATTTATTTTGATTTTATGTGTTCAAAGGCTCTGAAGGTCGCAAGACTGCAAGTGCCACAGAGGCATCACTGTGTTCTTCAGAGTAATAAAGTCCAAGAATGACAAAGTCTGTTATTATGCTTTTATGGCAAAAGGAATTTGCAGAATTATGAATTAAGAAAGACATAGTTTCCTTGGAAATTAAGCATGTGGTGTGAATTTGAAATGAAGCTCTTCGGGCACCCTCCCTTACAACAGAAGTTGTTAATGTAGCTTTGCCTCACTGCACCACAAAAGCACACTGAAGGTCTCCCACAGTTAATTCTTTTTGTTTCGTGTGGCTGTATCTTAAATCATGATACTAGAACAGCTGTGAAAAAATGAAAATTCCAGATGAAAACAAAAGCTCTATCAAATTTCCACATACCACTCCATTAACTGAAAGCAGCTGGTCCCCACGTTTGAGCCCTCCATGTCTTTCTGCCACTCCTCCAGGAATGATGCGAGAAATATAAATAGGTGAATTTTGTTCCTTTCCTCCCATGACATTAAAGCCCAGGCCTTCATCAGTCTTTGGCAGCTCCACCACTCGTGGGTGTGAATGGCCTTCACTTGCAGCAAAAGCAGCAACTGTTGCCTGGAAGAAAAAAAACGAGTGATTTGGCTATGTAGGGAGAGCACTGATACACACTCTTGTTCATTTGCAGGAAGAATTCATTCCTGTGAAAACACCTCACTATCTTACCCTGAATTTTCTGATTATATGGAAGCATTTAAAAAAATGTTAAGTTCCATGCCAATGTTTTTGAAATAAAGGAATAAGCAGAGGAATAGACAGTTTAGGTGACTTGCCAAAGCTAACACAGAAAGTTAGCAGCAGAGCCAAAAGTAGGCACTGGGAAGCCTGAATGCCTGGTGGTGAACACTTATGATCACTAGTGCATTTCTTCTTTGCCTTTTCACAGGGGAAAAAAAATATTCCTGTGGTACAAGATGATGTGATCTCCTGTGTTCCTAGTTGAAATAAAGTGGATGAACTGAATTGTTAATATTCTGCTCAACATTCAGAGATATTGAATTCTTTATTTTATTCTTTGGGAACAGAAAAAATCTAAGAGGATATTCTTATTTTGAAAAGTTTAATTGTTAATCTTTATGAAATCTTGCAAAATAGATAACTCCTGAAACAGGCACATGAGTTTTTATCATAACTTTTATAGAAAAATTAAATCTTAAAGAGAATGGATTTATAAATAAGAAAAATCCTAGACTGTTAATCTTACTCTAGCAAAAAAATCCCACATAACAAACTATAAAGCTTGAAAAATATGACATCTTAATATTTAATTTTTCACTACAAGGAATTTCCTACTTATAAACTATTGAAGAAACATTAAGAAAATGTTATGTGTGCTTGTAGTCCAAACTGGTCAAACAATTCTGCCTTATGCTAGTATTTTTTCAGCATCCTAATAACACTTATGCTCTAATAGAAGCTAGTGGATGATGTGACATAATGGATCATTCTCAGTTACATGTTTTTGCACATGCAGACCTTGTCATCATGCATACAGTTGATGTCAGACATGAATGCACTAGGAGAATGCAATGCAGACAGCCCAGAAATAACCAGGAAATATTGCGATATTGAAACATTGCTCTGTAACCCTGCTGTTCTATATGAATAAGAAATGAGAATGGCAAACATTAATTGGATTTCTCCCCATTTACCGTACAACACAGCAATAATATCTGTTTACCTGCAGTGCAGACAAAGTAGGATTTCACACACACATTTCTCTATATAGAACCACAGACCTTACAAATTTACATTGTCCATTAACTTTCAATTAGAGGAAGGTTAAAATCAGAACAGCCTACAGTCAAGAATGCTGTATTTAGCAAGCAAAATACACTGCAATTTAGTGTATATTAGGTTATTTGTTAGCTACTGTACAGCTTGCTTCTCTACATACTGTAGTAATAATTTTGTAACACACTCCCAACCTTCATCTTCTGATACTGCTTTAAATTCTCTTAACATAAATACATAATGAGAAGATCTTAGTTCCATTAGGATTTCAGGGAGTTTTTTCACTAACTTAACAGGACTGGGACCATAAAGAAATATCACTAAAAGAGTTTTATGGCTTTTGCAGATTTACCTGTTTTGCATCATATCTGCTATGCCACCCAGAAAATAGAGCTGAGTACAAAATGATACTGGGAAAAAGAAAGTCATGGTGGATCTTCCTGTTGGGAAGCATCTATCTTTGTGCACATTATGAAAATACAGAGCATATTCCTCACTGCCACATACAGTGGGTTCTTTCATGGTTGTGTGAATTCCCTTAGAAGATTATAATTTTAATAGTAGCAGCAATGTATCTGCCATGGTCTAAGGATATGAGAAAGGCATAGCTCCACATGGATAAAGAGACAATATATTTTATTAAAACAGGTAATGCATCAGAAAAAAATGAGCTTGGATTTGCCATGGATTTTTTTTATCAGGCCATTTTTGTCCCTGTTCATCCTTACTGCTTGCTCAGTACCTACAGTTCCCATTAGTTAAAAGTGGAATTTTGACTGCTTAGTTGCCATCTCCCAAATCATTATGTCCTCTATGGGTGAGCTGTATGGGAAAGGAGTCCATTAAAATATTGATTGTTGCAGGCAGACTTCTATAGAACGAACCAGTAGATTTGCTTTTGCAAAGCAACTTTTCAAAAAAAAGCATGAAATTCCATAAAATCATTCTCTTTTCTTAAGCTACAGAAGCAGCATAAAGGTTGAAATTTTCCATTATGATTGTTACCTGGGAAGTAGCACTGGTTCTAGACTCTGGGCTGCCACTGATGTCTAAATTTTCTTACAGTGTACACACGAAAACCTGAAACACACACGCGCACAGTCAATTACTGGGTCACTTCGGTAGCACGAATTTCAACAGCTGCACATATCCTACCTTTGCTGTGGCCCTGGCTCGGAATTCGGGGCAGCCATTAACAGTTATGGTTTCATGCATGTATTGATACACCTAAAATGTTCATGAAAATAAAACGAAATTAATTATAGAAGCAAAGCAAGGAATTTATATTCAACCAGACAGGACAGTCCCTTTCCTTTCATTAATGCTATATATTTATGCAGTCACGTGGTCAAGTGCTAAACTTGTGCATGCTTGGGTTTACAGGCAGCATCAATCTGTGTTTCTCATGACATTTTGCAAACTTAACTGTACATTTTCCAATATAATTCTTTCACATTTCCCAAACCCAGGACAGTTTGCTTCTATGTTGTCAAAACTGGTGTTTGCAGACGACTGATTTGAATGCAAATGATCTGAATTGATCTGAGTGGCGTTTTAGCTTCCAACAATGGCTTCTTTGTTCTCTGAACTTTCCTATGAACTAGGGATTTAGGGAACTGATGTTAAAAAATTATGTAAATTGTTCAGTATGATGCTGAAGATGGATTTTGGAAAAGGGTCACAGTACTGGTTTCCATTCACCACAGCTAGGAATGGCAAAAAGGGCTGCCAGTCTGGTAGGTCAGACGTGGACAACAGGTAGAATTGTCCTTTAGAAAGGAACTTTACATTCGCATAAATGGCATGAAATCAATATTGCCAATATGAGCAACTACCTTTTGTGTTTTTTCTCATATACACTTTTTTTCCCACTTTCTAATTAAAAAACATATTGCTACAGACATCCAAATGGAATTAAGATACTCAAACATTCTTGACATATCCCCAAACCTTTTTTGAGGGATATCATACACAAGGGAAAGGTAAAAAAAGATAACAAATAAATCAATTTAGAGATCTAAAATATGCTAAACACTTCCAAAGTACAGCAAAAATATTATGTGTCTTGGCTATTGTCAGCACATAAGTCATTCTAGGATTTAAATGAGCAAAACGGGTGAGTGCAGAAAACAGAGACAAGGAGAGCACATTGAAAACTTTCCTATTTTCTCCATTTGAAATGAAATCCTGCTTCTATTGGTAAAACTGATGTTGACCTCAGTAGAGGGCCAGTATTTTGCCATTAGTTTTAAAAATGTAGATACAGAAAGCTCTTCTATGGCCTCTAGAGAATCTCTGTTTTGTTCTATCTTTGTAATGGATGATGCCATCATACAAATGGGTTCATTCTACTTACTCAGCATTATCCTGCACAGATCATTTCAACTTTTATTGTATTATTTGGTAGGATATATTCTTATATAAGAACAACTACTACATTGTATAATGCTGTGTAACTGCAGTAATGAATCATTAAATGTTACTTCAAAACGTTCACTGTATTGAACCACTGACAATGCTTTACTTTCTTGATATCTTTAGGATCCTCTTTGTCTTAAAGCATGAGAGCAGATTGCACAGACCATTTTTGCTTGCACAGCTATAAATGCTGTGGCTGGCAATAATGTCCAAAAGCATATATTTGATTGTTGAACTATTATGACATCAAATTATCTTGAAGAAGGTCACAAGATTTCAGACAACTATTCAGGTTCATATTCAGGTAACTAACTTGTGTACAGGTGAAAGAACAAACTGCTGTGTGCGATTAAACTGATATATTAAAAAAGAACCAACCAACTCAAAAACCTGTGAAAAATATTGTAAATAATATCATATAATCCTTGGTTTAAGTTTAAGAAGGGTAAAACATACACCTACATAACTCTTCTTAAGGCAGTTTAACAACACAGAGTAACTGTACCTATTCCATCAAGCCCCTTAAACTATTTGTAGAGTTCAGATCTAATGATTGCTCATTCTAGCAATGCAAAAAAGGCACAATGAAATCCATAAATAATGGCTGTTTGCCTGTAGCCACACTGACCCCTTTATCTTCACTGTTCTCAGCACCACCTTAGCCATGATTTATACACAACAAATCCTTTCTGCTGCCTGTTCTATGTACACAGAACAGATAAACTGAAAATCTCTTTGTTCTCAGACTAAAGAAGGTGGCATTAAAATCCTCCTGGAGTGGAATATAGATTCTTGTTCAATCCATTGTACATGACAAATAATTGCCATGGTTTTATAAAGGCTTTCCTTTCAGTGCCTACTATTATCTGTACATCTGATTACATTTTTAATATACAGTGATTCTCCTGAATCTATCAATGTCATCCTTAAGATGTCCTTGTAAGACCTTCTGTACATTTCCTTATTTGGACAAAATGTCACTCAGTAAAGAAGATAAAGGTGCAGAATTTAATTATAAGCATTTGAAAAGCTCCTTTAGGATATTTACTAAAGGACCCTTTTAAAACAGTCACCTTTGTTGACCATGACAGATGAATCATTTTGAAAGACATCATTGTATAATATGAATGAATCAAAGAAAGACAATTAACATATCACAGAATCACAGACTGGTTGAGGTTGGAAGGAACCTCTGGAGGTCACCTCATCCAACCTCCTTGTTCAAGCAGGGCCACCTAGAGCCAGTTGCCCAGGACAGTATCCAAAACGCTACTATATGTTACTGATCTGAAAAAGAGCTGCATATCTATTTTTATAGGTACAGCTATTTCTTTTTACAGTGTCTAAAAGACTACAAGGGTGCTTAGTAATGCTATTTGCTGACAGACACCATACACTGATGCTCTGATGCCTGGGGAAAAAGTTTCCACAATTCATTAATAATACAGATTAAATTACAGGTGAAATGTCAGTGCTTCAAGAAGCAAAGCTGCAGCCATAAGGTAAATGGTAATATCTCAGATAATCTTTCCCCACAGCAATTGCTACCAAGATTGTCAGTATCTGTATGCTGACCATTCATCAGGTAAAAGTGTGCTGCAAAGAGGGGTTTGTTCACACAGATCTCATTTGGACTGTGGAGCTAAAGAGACTTGGCTGTGTTTTTTCTTTCCTATGCTGCAGAGGATACAACACCCTCTTGAAGAAATACTCCTGAAAGCACAAATATAGATCTCAGATTTTTTTCAGCTTCTGCAGGTAGTCTCCTCACACACCATAATCTAAAGTTATTCTCCCACAGTACTTAAAAAAATAAAATAAGTTGAGGAAGGAAAATTACAACTAGAAAAATCTGAACTTGGAAGTGAATCTTGCTGGCACAGAGAAATGTACATTTTATTGCTTCTCCCAGCAGGAGCTGCAGTGAGTCAGATGCAGCAGGTATAATTGTTATGGCAATGGTCCTCATCCCCACACATTCAACTGGGAGGCAAAGCAGCTGGTTTAGCATTACTGAAGCACGGAAGGGGGACTGCATTACAGGTACTTTAGGAGCTAGCTTCTTAACAAAAAATACTCCATGTGGACTCATAACAAAGCAGCATGTACTGGGCTGGCCTAATTAAGTCAATGCAAAGCTTTAGGAGGTGGTCCAGGAATAAGAGTGTACTTAGCAGCCTGTTTTATAAAGCTGGCTAGAAGCAGCATTTTGTTTACAACCTGAATGATGCAGCAACTTTTCTGATGAATTCTTGAAGTTACAATATAATTAAATAGATATTGTTCCATTAATTTCTCTAAGAGGTATTAATTGCTTCATAGCCAATTAAATGCTATATAATAGTAAGTAAAATTGTACCTACAATAATGATGCTAAATTGATTTTAGAACAACTTGGTTTGAACATCAGAAGGGAAGAGGCATGAAGCAGAAATCATTTTACACCAAGGAACAAGTGTTCTAAAAAACCCCATGAGTAAAACCTAAAGTGTACACTGCAATTCAGACCTAAGAAGTAGCAGGCTCAGATAAATTGAAGTTTCCTGCAGCTACTGAATTTGGGTAACTCATAGAAAAAGCTGCTTTGTGGCAACTAGTCTGTATTAATGAGCTATTTATATCTGACAGAATGTGGTCATTCAAGGTTGCTGGCATTCTGAATTTTTACATGGTAAGCTTTCATTAGCCCGTGAGCTATGTTATATACATGTTTGCACAGAGAAATCTGTTGGTGTCTAATTTCAAGCCAAACATCTGTATCATTTTCATAATTGTCATAACAATCTCTTTCCATGAAGGAACACTGCATGGATGCTGCCACATGGCAGTAGGGGTGCCAACCCATTAAAAATCTCAGACCTGTAAATGAAACTTGGTCTTGGCTAACAACCTGAGGAGGTGAGACAGTTTTCATTTCAGACCATGTGGGAACAATATTATGATTGTTGTCTTTTTATATTTTCATAGAGGATATTTTATTTAAAAGTTTCCTTCTTTGGGAGGAGGGGATTGTGAAGGAAACTAGGTCATTTTTACCAAGGTGAAGAAAACAATCCAAATCTTGATGCATTATTAAGCTGTCCTTAGGCAGTAGTTAAAAAACAGCACATGACTGAAATATTGTTAGAAATAAATTAAGTATAATTACTGTAATGGTGTAATATTTTAATTTAGCATTAAATACCTTATGGAGGGTTCTGTTAAAATGCCAAAATATTACTTGCTGTAGCCTTTTTTTCCCCCCTTTATCTGTGTTGAGAAGTGTGATGCTCAATCTGCTTTGACATTTTCGTCATTGCTGTCTGAAAGCTGAACCAAGTTTCGGTCCCTGAGTTCTTGCCATATGAAGAATCACCTTTCCAAGAAACAACCCAACAGGGGTTGCAGGCTGGGGCCAGAAACTCTTTCCTCCCTTCTGCACAAGCAGAAGAAGACAGCAGATGTCCCAGGAAATTCATGCTGTCACATCCTCTGCACATATTGGGTGAGTCAGTTGAAACACTCCCGGAGTTGCTGTTAGGACACACAAGACCTCTCCATGCCCCCTCTTCCTTCCAATGTCAATTCTGTCTGGAAACATCCCTCTGACATAGTAAAGTCAATAGGAATTTGTTTGTCACTCTCTTAAGAATAATGAAAAACAGACTTTTATTTGTAAATTAAAATTGCTTCTATAAGGAACAGAAGAAATAAGATTGGATTGTTTAGTTAATTTAATGTCCCTTACACACTGTTCTGTACCCTGCTCTGAATCAATGACATCTATGAGCATTGAAGACAACATTAGAACTGTCTCAGAAACTGCTTTGCAACCACCAAACTGTAGCAAAATACTATCCTAAAAGTCTCTTCTGCTGCTTCTGCTGAAATATATGGGGATCAAAAGAAATAGCAACATGTGTGATTAGTTAATTCCCATAAGACCACTTGGAATTCATAGCTTAGAATTTCTATCTCTCTCTCTCTTAGACGTCACTGCCATTTTCTTTTGAGTTCAAAAATATGCAAAGTGTTACTAAACTAATTTCTTCCACTTTTATCAGTAAGTCTGTATGTACTGTTGGGGCTGTCATATTCCTAGCTGTAACAGAATTGGTAAAACCTTGCCAAAATTAGCACCTGGATTAAACATGACATAACCTGAGCCCATCATGCAAATTCATCTCAAGTGTTCCTAATAATTTGAGAAGGTAGCGAGAAGTATGGAAAATACTGATGTTTCTTGGTTTAAATTTCAACCCCCCAAAAAAGTAGCTAAAATGGAGTTTTAAAACAGTTTTACAATTTCTTTTCTGAAGGCACAATTAAAAAATGGAGACTAAACAGCATTTCTCAGGAGTCTCATGAGTGACATAGTTAAGCAGAAGCAGGGGGATACTAAAGCTCTGTCAAGGCAGAATCACTGGTGCAGTGGCTTCCAACAACCTGTCATCATAAATCTTCTTCAGTAGTTCACCTGACTGCTGATTTCTCTCAAGAGGAAGAAGCAAACTTGAGATGAACTGCAGCAGAGGCTATGCTGTTTTTTCTTAATAGTTTCAGGGAATCAAAGATGATTTTGCAGCAATACACTAAAATGATAATGTGAGGAAAACAAGAAAAGATGCTGAGAGGCACCACCAATGTCCTACTGAAGTCACCTTCTCACTGGAGTCACATGCAGTGGCTGCTGTGTGCAGAACTAAGGACATCAATTGAGCACCACTCACCAGAGAGTTTTAGTTTTAGTAAAACTATCCAGATAAACTGTAATGTGAATGAGCTATGTCACTGCTTTGATTCTAGATGTTGCAGGACTCTTGCAGTACTAAAATATATATCTTTTGTGAAAGGCACAACTATGCAAGCAAAGCACAATTGTGAGTAGGTGCAATGCCATCAGCCAACTCTGAAAACTGATCTGTAATTAAAATCAATGGGAGAAAGCACCAATGAAAGACCAGTGATACAGTCTGGCCCCAGATTCTGGGGTGCTACATCTGTGAAATCAATGGATTTAGCTCTAGGCAGCTAAAAAATGGTGACAACAGCAGCTGTTTTAAATCCCCTGCAGTGAAGTCATGAAAGTCATAGGGACTTAGTAATTGCAATGAGACTTAATAATGCCTTCTCACAGATAATGCTTGGGCAGCTTAGTAAATTCATATAATTGCCATTAATTAAGGCCATCTGCTGAGTGACAAGGTAGTCATTCCAAAAGTTCTTATTCATGCCATCTAGGGCTTACAAGTAACAGAGTAATGTTTTGATCACTTATGGTAAAGTGGCAAATGAACATCTATTTTCAAAATTTCTTTACTTTCTGGTTATATTCATCTTAAAAAATAGCACATATTTTCACACAGTAGGGTAATTATATTTTTTTTAAAAAATAATAATCTGTGTTTACTGCTAACAAGCTTTTCTGATGAACTTTCTCAATGAATAATACAGCCCAGTGGCAACACACAAAAGCAGGCAGCCTGTCTTTTAAAATTTGGGGTTTTTTCTTCTCTTACTTACATACCTTGAGTCCTTCTCTCAAGTCATCATTATAGATACAGTACTTGTAACCAGGAGAGGGAAAGCAAAATGTTCTAAACTAATTTTGTCATCTTTTCATATTTGAATGAAGCTAAGCAATGCCCTTTTGAAATAGTGATGGAGGTACACATTTAGTGGAAATCTGAATTTGTATTTTATGTGGCTTTTTGTTGCTGAGACAATTGTAATGGCAAAGGTACAGCAGCAGATTCTTGCATATGCTACACAACCCCAGAATTCAGCTAGGCTGGACTGGTTCAGCTGATATCATAATCCACCCCAATATCTAAAAAAAAAGATAAAAACCTGAAACTTTACAATTAGCATCCAGGAATGCAAATCTTAATGAAAAGATACAAATAAATCCATGCATAAACATGGAAAAATCTGAATGACTTTGGTCAATTTGCACAACTTGTTACTGCCAAATCATGGTGCAGTAGCTCTGAATAAGCTCTCTGGAAGAGCAGAACAAGGTATAACAAGGCATCAGATTAGCCTAAGGAGAACTTTGCTTCCCAGGCAGTCTAATGGGACATCATGCTAATATAACCATACTACTTTTATGACCTGAATTACAAATCTGAGCTGATAAATCTCACTTGCTTTACTTATACGAGTTGTCCTATTGCCCTTTTATTTATTAATTGTCTTATTAGTAAATCCAGTATACCACTTCTGCTTAATCCTGATCAACACCTCTGTTTGCATGGGCAAATGTGACAGTAGGGGACTTTTGATGTCAAGCTTCCTACTGAGCCTTAATCACAGTTCTGTGCTGTGAATTATAGCAGCAAGTCTTCTCAAGACATACTTTTTTTTTTTTTTTCCCCTTCCAAAGTTGCATTTTATAATTTAAAAACTTCAAAAAGCTGGGCTTGCCCTGTGGAGATAAAAGACTGACTGGAATTGTATTTCTCCTGTAACAAATATGCAGCTCCCAGTGAAAAGACAAGAGTAATGCAGGGCATGATTTGAACTCTGGGGCTGCCCTTGGTGCCAATCAAGAGAGTCTGGCCTGGTGAACTTCTATTTTTACAGAGAATGGGATTCATCAAGCAGAAAACAATGGAACTCAGCTTTCAGAAACCAGGTCTGGGAGGTGGAGGAACAGCATTATATCAGAAACTGCACCATCAAATATTAAGATTCTTGAAACACAATGAAACCAGGACTTTAAATTACTCCTACTTTAAAATGCTATGAAAATGTTTTATGAAAAGAATTAATGAGAAGTTTTGCCTGAGTCCAGGTAATACTTAGATTGTTATTTTTAGTACAGTCCTTTAAAATGGAGTACATCACCATACTGGAATATCAGAAGTGAAAGCTAAGGGTTCCAGGCAGCCTTCTGCTGCCACACACTGCATCACAGTCATGTAATCAGCACAGTACCACCAGATTTAGCTTTCACCACCCAGCAGCCTTCTTCTGGTTCCCTAATATTTGCAAGTAATACTGAAAAGCAAAGGTAGGCAGCTTAAGGAAATGACCACCTAATAACACATTGCATATCAGCAGCACTGGTATTCCAGGCATTCAGACTTCTAAGGCACAAAAATGAAAATTATTGAAGGAAGTAACTCCAATATATTGCCTAGGTTTGTTAACTATCCTACCTAGCATATAGTGAAGCCATGTTTTTAATATCATAGAACATAATCAAATACATATCTATGGTAACTGGGGAACATCCAGACCTCACCAGAAATAGGTCAATAATCTGCCAATGCCATTTTGTTGCCTGTAAGTCACTAATGGTTTTTAAATGTCCAGGATGCTCTGTCCACAAAATAATTTTATAGTAAGTTTTAAAGTTTTAAACCAGTGTAAGTAGAAACAACTGTTTTCAAAGACAACATGCTGTTCCACAGACTCATTTCACACAAAGTACACAACCATATTTTGTGTTTATTCCTCCTTTTAAAGAAACAATTACCAGTGACCTAGCCCTGCAAAACTGTTCTTTTGTGATTAGCTGGTATTTTGGTGGGATTCATAAGATAAAAGAATGAAATAATGGTTATTTTTGTGTGTCTGGTTTCCACAACACATTTTTATGAAGACTTCTGTATCTGATTAGGTATTGATAAATGTTTCACCATAGGTATTCACCAGTCTTTTTTTTCCCCAAAAAAACTCTATTTTAATGTGATCAGACTTCATTTAACTTATTTTCTGGTTTAGGGGTCGTCAGGTGAAAAGGAAGTACTTAGGGCATTACATACTTCAATTATTTCCACTCTTTTCAGAGCTAAGATGTATTCTTGCCTAGTGCCAGACAAAATATTTCAGTTGGTGGTACTTATATTTAGCTGAGAACCATTAATCACCATTTCCTGACATAGCATCCTAGAAAAATGCCAAAGTACTTCTATTTAAATTTCATTCATTCAGTCACTTTAAAAAGATTTTATTTCTATGGGATATTAGAGTGGAGCTTTAAACTGGCAGGTTGATTTACTAAGTAAATTCCCATAAATGCAATTCATCACAGCTATTTAATAGATTCCTACACATTAGATGGGAATATATATCACATAATAATATATCCCATACTTTTAAAAGCTAAATGATCATAAAAGTGACCTCCTGATTCTGTAGTTAAAGAATTCCTACTAGTAAGTAGAAGGGACAGGTCACAATCAAACTCAGCCCAATACTGAGTTTCTCTGGGACATATTTTAACACATACACTGAAGAGTTAAGTGTCCATAATTTTTTAGAGTGGAGAAGAAAATGTTTATTTTCCAAAGCCACCCAATTATTGAGTTTATATGACTACAGGAGTCAGCCTTAACCTTTTTTATTAGATGAAAGAACATTAGACTCAGGTCTTGCATTACACAATGAAAGCACCATACTGCAGATCTGAATCTCTGTGTACATGCAATAAGCAATCTCTCCCAGAATTTGCATACTAATACAAAGCCTGCCACTGCTTCTCATCCCATTTTGATGACTCCTACCTACTGCTCACACCCCATCTGCTTCAATGAGTTCTCCAGGAGGGCTCCTGCATTCCAAACAACTACTCTTCTTGGTACTTCCAACTGTCTGTTGTGCCTTTGCTTGTAAGGTCAACAACTTTTCTCCTCTAGTCTATGCAGATGCTAACAGAGGGAAATAAAAAACAGTTGCCACACTTTCACATCTTGCATTTGGGATACGAGAAGATAGGCAATGTGAGGGAGCATTTGCAGGGAGATTTCTTCCTAGCCTCAGCTATCTCAAGCTCAAATATACTCAGAGAAATATGTGCTGTTCAATAAAGTAGCAATCAGTCTTTCATAAACTCCAGTGTAGATAAAGGACAAGCAATAAAGGAATTCCTGATTAATGGCAGGACCCAGCTGCCATTATCCTCCAAGACCTTGCTGCAGCTCTTAGAGACATGTAATAATGTAAAGTGACCAAAATGTTCCATGTTCTTCTTATTAGTTTGCTTTAAAAAATTGAAGGAATTATTTTCTCAATTTTTCTACAATCCTTCAACTGGTGAAAAAAAATAATTTAGTCTAAAGATTTGCTAAGGGCTTAATGTAAGTAACTGAAAAGAGAAGCCACATGTTGAACAGCCTTAAGTACTAGCAATACATATATATCATTCTCCCCACTCCCTAAATTAAAACATTTCTTACTGGGCTTGAAGTTTTCTTATAATAAAAGATTGACATATATAACAGTGAATGGCATTAATAATTTTTTAGGGTATAGAAATTTTGTTTTCTGATAGACTGGTTATATATTGAATGTATTACATATTTAAAAATAAATAAATGTTTTTGTTTATGAACTTGGTAGAACCAACCTAACTGTTCATTCATCATCACTCAATTCTTGTGTAACAACTAGCTTCAGGTTTCTTAAAGTGACTATTATTTGGTGTAAGAATCCAACAGTAATTAGATAGTCTGTCATGTGCAGGTTGTCTTTACACAACACTGTGCAAAGACCTTTTGTGGAACTGAGATTATTTTGTCAAAATCTACTTTTAGTTCACTGAACTGAGAGTGCATTTGTCTGAGCTATTTCCCTCCATCCTAGGCTCTGGATCTGTTTCAATGAGTTTTGTCTTTGCTTCTATTTTCCAGAGGTGAATATAAATTTGCTAAGATTTCACTGATGATGCTGCAAAGATTGAAAGCTGGCTTTTAACAACCATAGTACCAGGCTCTGCTATCTTAAAAAGTCAACCAGCTCCACAACTTTTCAGTGCTCAGTGGTCAATTAAAGAGGCATTTTGTTGGTTAAAAGAAAGAACTAGTCAGAATACCAGCTTTTCAGTATACATAATGACATTATTATTGTCATGGAACACTATTCCCTTTAAAAAACCTTGAAAACTGCCATTTAATTAAGTGGCAGCCTCTTTCTGTTCCACATTGAAGAATATATTCCATAAAACAAAGAATGTGTTACATTTTGCTTATTAAACTAATGTCTGTTCCTTTCTTTCCTCCCTCCAGCCACCCAGCAGTCCATTCAATCAGTGTACTGCTGTTGCCTAGTTATCAGGAGTTCAATTCTGCTACCATCAAGGGAATATTAGAATCCCCATTGATTTCTGCAAGGGAGGGTTAGACAGGCAGCAGACAGATAAACTCAAACACAACTTCTTACAGATTTTTTTAAAGGACTTTTAGAGCTGCTTCTGTCTGGCAGGCTAACAGCACTCGGTTTAGTAGATGAGAGCTCTGATATAACATTTTATTAACTCATAGTTTCTAAGCATCTTCTAACATAAGAATTGGCAATTAACTGTTCTAAAGGTACTGCTTGTATGCACGTAGGAGGAAAGGTGCTTTTCTTGACCAGAAGAAAGCAATCAGCATTTAGCTGCTGTTGGGCAGAGCTTTGGAAGGCCCTGACCATGGCTGGCAGGGTAATAATCACAGTTCTTAGCAATCTGACAGGGATTTCTGACATGTGGAGCAAGGTCCACTGGGACCTAACCACTGACTTCAATGGCAAGATTCCTGTCAGCTTCAGTTAACTTCAGTGCTTGCACCATTTGTCTCTCACTGCATTATGATTTTATCAGCACATCCCTATCAGACACCTGAGCTCAAAGGAGAGGCATTTAAGCTTGAACTGACCCAACTTGGCATGTCCCCATATCCCTGCACAGTGCAGTACAGGTTAGCACAGACTCTGAAACAGCATGAGCAGAATACTAAAGTACTAATTAATCACCCTTTCTCCTTAGCAAGGCTAATTGCCTGAGGCTTGGTGCCTTGCTGATGCAAGTGTTCTGTGTCTGCTTTTCAGTAACTTCAGCATTCTGCATGGTAGCAGCAGCTACAGACACATCTCATCCCTCGTCCTTTACACAAGGTACTTGTACCAGCACTGAAAGGCAAATAAAATTTTCAGGAAAGGGATATTATTCTGAGAAATAGCTAAAAAATATCAATTTCATACCTCTCTGATAGCTGTACAAAACTCACTCTGTAGCACCTTCTTTAGGGACTGTAGCTTGTGTACTGGTACTTCTCCAGATTCTTGCAGTTTCTCCAGTAACTCAATTGCTCTTGCAACATCTGAGTGGGGAAAAAAAAAAAGCAGTACAGATCAGTGTAAACAGTGACTAATAAATGACTAAAAGGGGTACACTGATGGTCATTTTAAAATTAAAATCAGCTTTACCAACACATGCTGTATTAATCTCAGCTAGGCAACAAAGTATGCACAAACTGCTCATGTAAAGTCACACACACAGAAGTTGTCTTAGTTGCAAGCATTCTTTGGAACAAAGCAACCAGTTCAAAGCAGCTAATCCATATTAGCAGACCTAGAATATTTCTTTCTGCATAAGGAAAAGTAGCACAGGAACAGTATTAAGGCCTTCTTTCAGAAAATCTGAAAAGAATGAAGCTGAGTTCTTACGTAAGCAATCTGAGGATTGCAACACCTAAGAAAAATATTTATATTTTCTTATCATAAATCTAAATATCAACTACTAATAGTCTTCTACAGACAACTAATTTTTATTAGAGAAGAATGGGAAGTCTGCTGGAGAAGAGTACATGTGTAAGGCTCTTATCTAGGTATCCAAAAACCTGATCTGCCACACAAAACCCGTATGACCCACAGAAATACATGAAATATTTTTTCATGGCCTGAATTCTCCTTAAGCATCTGTGTGTTGTCAAAGGAAAGATCAAAGTGTCTCTGAAGAGCAGTCCAGAGAGACTGAATGAGTAGCTATATTGTGTGGTGAGCAGGGCTCTGGTTGAAGAATGCCTGTACCCTCACTCTCATATTTTTCCTCTTTAACACTAGTTATTACTAAGAGACATACATACAAAACAAAACAAAAAAACTCCAACAAACAACCCATGAGATGCTCAACAATCCTTTATGACTGGGGACACATGGGCATGGGAAATAGTGTCTGTCTTCATGGAGGGTAGCCTAGTCAAGCAAGAGACACAAAGACAAGTGAACTGACACATATCCTGGTCAGTCTTCAGGATGATAGATCTTAAATGAAGAATTTGCTCCTCCTGTGCCATGTAATACCACCTTGCAGCAGTAAATTTACTGGTATAGAGCATGGCACTGCTGTTGCATTGACTGTGTGGTCATTCTCACATCTTTTGCATAACTACCAGAGCTGCTCCAGGCCACTTACCAACACTTTACTAAATATAGTCTGTATCCTAGTGATGAAATTAATGCATAGCACTAAATGATAAAACAATATTTGAGGCATTTTAGTTCTGTTCTTTAACTGCACAAAAGAGAAATAAACACCCTTCCTCCCCCCCCACCAGTCGCACAATTCCAAAATGACTACAATGGCTAGAAGCAACCTTATATAATTCTCCTTTCTGATGACAAAGATTGTACTGTTTGTGACTGGGAGATTATGCTAATTGAAACAGTTCTTTAAATCCTTGGCTTGCAGCTCAGCTATACTGACCAGATGTCTTATAAAACAAAGACATGAGAAGTTTTTTGGAAATAGACATTACACAAGACGAGCTGCAATAGGAATAAAATCATAATCATATATTTGCAATTATAAGAAAAATATTATTATACAGATGTATTAGCTGTAGGAAAAGACAACTCAAAAAGGTGGTCTGGGTTAGAGAGGCAGGTTTGTGATCTGCAGGTACAGAGACAGCAGCTGAAGTTGTATTTGCAAACAAAAAGAGAGGAGCTGATGTGGAAATGTACCAAGAAAGATGCCTCTAAAGCACTCGCTGAAGAGATGATCAGAAAGCTAAGAGATCTGGGAGATAATAAGGCCATGGAAACCAACAAAAAAATGAGATTCTGGAATGAATGTGACTGATGAAAGCTAATACATCAAAGATGATAGTTTTGAGAATTATGAAGAGGTAACTACACTCTTTAACATGAACCATTTCAATGCAGCACAAAAGAATGGCAATGCATTAAATATGATGCAATAGACAAACACAGTTTTTTATGTTCTCAGTAATAATAATGTCACAGTGATTTTCTAACAAAACTATTGAATCATTTTGATTGGAATTTTTCTTTTAAAGTCTGTATCTATCCCCCAGAACTTGCAGTTAGCTAAATATGAAAGTCATACTCCACAGTTATTTGTACCATTTGGTGCAAACTGGTACGTCAGAAAACACAAAGCAATTAGATTATTTCTGAAGAGATTTCAACAGCCTACCACAGTAGATCACACAAAGCCTCTGAAAATCTTGTGATACACACTAGCTCAGATATTCTACATCAGACTGGGGTCTTTTCCAGTGCCAGTTCAGGTAAGTTTTGAACTGCCTTTTCTTCCCACCAGCTATACTTGTAGAAGGTCACTCCTATGGATGATAAGATTTGTTGCTGCTTTGTAGTTGCTCGAATGTTTCATCACCACACCTGAAAATTCTGTGAATCACTTCCCATTTGCTCTGGTCCTGACCTAAATGATATTCAATGAAAAATTTGTACCAATTGAGAAATCTGTTCTAATCCACAGGGAAACATAAATAGCTTTAGGTGTATTAATCAATCTGAAAGAGTTAAGTACAGGTCTAAACATTTCCCTAGGGCATGGACCAGAATCTAAATTATAATTATTCACTTCTGAAGTGATTATAATGCAGCCAATAAATTCATGTTCTGGTTTAAAAGTCTATCGTGGGTGTTTAGTTTGTAGTCTCATAGGCAAAGCTGGGCTCACAGTTGTTGTTTGCAATACTAGATTATTAATATTAAAAAAAGGTTGTGAGTAAAGAAAAGGCAGAATATCCCAAGAGCATTCTGATTTTTCACACTTCTAAATTCCTTCAACATGCTAAAATACACGAATGCTGCTGCCCAAGTTCTTGCTTTGATTTATTATTCACCTATCATATCTGCTAACAATAAGCAGTCTTTTTTCTCTTGTCACAATTAGGCCCACAGCTTGCTCGATTTGACAATGACTTGTGGGATATTGCTCACGGTAGAGAGAATATAGAATAATGAAGAGCTTCATGTGATAAAATTACAGAATGAAAATGAGCCATGTGTTCAGGGCCAAAGCTGTTTGTTCCCAGCTGATGCTTTGTCAGGAGCAAAATATAACAGTTGATACAAAACAGAAGATTTTGAGCAGACTAAAAATGTATAAACATGAGTGCATAAAATATGACCTCATAAAACAGGCTGTATTTCCTTTCATTAATAACTCTGAAGAGGCAACTTGAATGAACAATGACTTTAGGACAGGTTAAAAAGTGAAATTTATCAGTGCATGAGAACTCAAGTGATGCACAGGCTTTTTGCTGATGGATTGATCAAGGAGTTCCAGATAAAATGAAAATGCTTGTTCAAAGAATTGATATGACTGGCACTGAGTAAGATTTCAAAGTTATGCTGAAAAAAAGAGCATATAGCAGGGAATCCACCCCTGTTGAAGTCAATTAGAGTATTGTCATATGTTTGAGATGGACTGGTATTCATTCCTCTGCTGGGGTAATTTTCTTGTCCAAGTACTCCTTTGATTACAAATCTAACCAGCTTTCCTTGTAAATGTTATCACCAAGAAACATTTTCTTACATATTTGTGGAAGGTGCAAACTGATGAAAAGTGTGCATATGTATTTATATAGATATATAAATAATAATCCTAGAATCATATTAAAACCAGTTACAATCTACGTAAATAAAATACACTTTTTTTTTCTGATTTGTCCTTCTTTAAGCAAAGATATTTTTAAAATACAGCTTCTGATAAAGATTCTTTTGCCTATTCTCAAATATGAACTCCATTATACTAACATTAAACTCATGCTAATGTAAAAGAAATCTAACTTAATTTCCCACAATCATATCCCACAGAAATCGGTGGCAATTTTGAGTAACAATGTGGGTAGAATTGTTCCTCTGTATTCTATGATGCATACAATTTATAAGGAATATGCACTTGTTTGCCCCCATTATCATATCCAACCACACTGGCTTTTTTCACTATTTTTTTTTCTGATTTCCTCATACATATGCACAATTCCTCTCTCTTCCATTCTGTTTAACATTCACTTTCCTTTTTGTCTTCTCATCATCATGCTTGCCTAGAGCCTTGGAGGAAATAATAGTTACAGTGTGATGGGTCACATTACTAGTGAAACACAGAGAAGGCAGGGAACTGTGGGTGGGTGCAACACATTTTATCAAGTGCACTCATCAAATAAAACGCATGACTCTCAGAAAAAAAAATAAAATCTTAATTTCAAATGTTCATTCTGTATTTACATTTGAATGAGGCTCCATTTGTATTGCTAGTAGGACATAAGCAAGAAGTTACTGTATAAAACAGGATCACAAGAACATAGAACCAGCAAGATACCACACTGTGATACCAGTGGAACATTCCCATGCTGTACTAAATGAAGCTATATCAAGTATACATAGTCATGCAGAATAGCTAGTGCAGTTGGAAAAAAAAAAGGTCATCTGGCTTGGTTATCATTTTGTCTATTATATATTATTTCCTTTACTGATTTTTGTTCAGCTACCAATGCACACTGTAGGTGGATCTGTTTCATTTGCTGGATGTTTTGAAAAGGAAACACTATTTCCAGTACTTTGCAATTCAGCTTTTACAGCCTGAAAGTAAATTATGAATTCAAAGAAAGAATCCTAGCTGGTCTGAACTTAGTGGTCTTTCACATTACTGTTCAAATTAGGTAGACCAGATTCCAGCATTCTGTGAAAGTTGTTCAGCCTGGCATTTTGATCTGGTAGACTTTGTGGAGGGTTGAAAAAATTTTCACAGTGAAAATTGTGAGGAAAAATGTAGCAACCAATTTCAGCATGCTCAAAGTGTCCCATATAGTACCAGAACAACTCTTGAAAAACAAAAGTATATGTGTGATTTATACTGCAAAATGTGAAAACTCTTGTATACCTAAGAGTGTCCAACCTGCCTCTCATGCATTAGACTAAGAGTGATCTGGACAGCAGTCCTTAAAAGAAATGCATTATCCTCTGATTTAAGAGACTATTAGGCAGTTAAATAGTAGCTATAATGCTGTGTAATATTAGTTTGGGTTCAAATAGTATTTACCCAGAAACAGAGAATTTTTTTACTCCGATATCCACACTAGAATCACGTTGTTGGGTTGTTCCCAAAGCCAAAATAAGATGATCACTTGCTTATAAACAGGAAAAGTAAATGTGCTCCATAAACACCACCCCTTGGCACCTCAAAGCATCACTACAAATTGACACTGTGGATACTCAGCACATCTATGAAATATTCACTAGCTTCACTATGGCACTTCAGAACAATAATTCTGGTGATATTCAAGGTCTATTCTGTCATGCTTGAAGACCTTTAATCAGGCTGAAGATGAAGAATTTGCATGACATAACAGGTCCTTATAAATGTCAGTAGTTTTTCATTCCTCCAATACTTTCACTCAGGTTTAGTAATTCCTTTAAGCTCATGAGAATACACTCCAGAATTCTTTATATTATTCTGTCAATTCTTTTATCTTATCTCCCAAAACATACATGGGATGCTTTATTATATTTTGCAGTCTTCTCCAAAAACTACCAAATGATAGCAGGTAATCAGTCAATGGTTAAGCAATTAGAATTCTGTGTTGATTAGCAAAGTACATTCAAAATTCATAGCCAGTAGCCCTAGTACAGTGTATCAAAATATTAATGTGACTACATGGTTAAAGCTCTAGATTTGGAAAATTTTCAGTGTGCATCTTTTGAAATGTTTTGGCTTTGTACAATGAGGCAGTTCTTACTCTGCTCTCAAACATCAGCTTATCCAAAACACTTCCATTCACCTCTCTGGTTCCTTATTGGCAACACAGTGTTCTCCAGAAATACAAAAGCTCTTATCTTCATTTAATTTAAGATACTTATGTAATCTAATCTAGAGAGTTCATAAGCACTGAGACAAAGAGCAGCCTTTTTTTGCCTACTTAAACTGTATGTTTGCCTCGCCCAAAATGTCATGCTAATCAGCAAGTGTTAAGGTGTACTTCACCACAGTAAATCAGACTTGATATGCAGGGAGCAGTGAGCTAAGCTGTTAGAAAACAGCAATATTCAGCAACACTTTATATAGTGTGTATCTATAAGGTCTATTAAAATGAATTATAGCAAGAGTAATACTACTAGTGCTTTCATGCCCTAGATGATACAGGTAGCAGCTATAGATACAATGCAGTGTCATTTTACACTCCTGTGGTTAAAAATTACTGTGAATGCACAAGTAAATATAACAAAGAACAACCATGCAGAACTCTCATGATTCACCTTGTGGTGAGGGTTTCACGACACCACAATTCTCATGCAGACATGGACAGCACAACCACTCACCCCTAACTGCTGCTACACTCCATGAGGAAAAACAGACACTTTGAGGCTACAATTCATCTGACCTATTTTAGATGAGATGAATCATACTCTGGGAGTGCTTGTTCCCTTTGTTGACTATAAAGGGAGACTAGATGATTAGCTCAGATGTAAATGCCTGCATCCTACATATTAGACATCTCCATCAGTATGATGAAACCCACTCTTGCTGTCCACATACACAGAGAATGACTCATGCAAATTTATCTCCATGTGGTCCAGGAGACACTGTAGTTGAGAAGCTATATTTGACAAGAACAGTGTTGTTGGTAGGCAATATATTTTTTGGTTAAAGCTTTTAAAATTGCATTAACCAATTATTTTTTTGCTTTTTTTTCCTTATGACTATATGAGAAAAAAAAATAATCGATCATGAAATATAATTGAGATCTCTGTCTGTCTCATTTTGCCTGATGTGAGATAACTCCCCATGGTGACATTAATGGCATATCCCTAAGGGTGTCTACATACATCTCCCACTGCCTGGGGCAGGCTCTACTCAGATATGTTCGGGTCTATATGCATTTATGTGTTTGAGCTGCACTTAGATTCTCTTTGGTTAGAGTTTTTCAGACACACTATAGGCATCCCAGTTCTCTGCTTCACTTCTCAGAGCCTGTGATCCCAACACTGCACACCCCAAAGCACTGTTATAAACCATGAGTTTTCCCAGCAGCTTTGGGGGGAACACCTGAATATGACAGTTTTGTGACTCACAAAGTCTACAATATCTTGAGTAATCTTCCCCTCTCTTCCCACTCTCGTAAGATTCAACCAGTGATAACCTGTTACTCTCCCCAGCTAGGAATTTTCACAGCCTTAACCTACCACAAAGGCCAACTGGGAGAACTGGATTTGCTTTATTTTGGTCAACCTTCTTAGCATATTCAGCCCAGATACAAAGAGCAGTCCTCAGGTGTTTTCTTGAAGCCTTCACATAACTGATGTCACAGGAGCATCTTTGTCAGCAGTTTTCAGATTTCACTTGCCTTTGTCTGCGTGCATGTGACAGAGATTGATCTACAGAGTTCTTAAAACTATATTAAGAGGTCATCAGATACTTAGAGAAAGTGGCTGATACTGTCACATTTCCATTTTGTTGTCTTTTAAAGGAATAACAATAAATCACAAAAGAGTAAAGACTGAATTGATGAGTAATTTGGGATCATTTCAATAAGATCAGTTTCACTGACCTAATCTGAGGCATGAAGAGCAAAAATTTAATTCCAGATTTTTCAAAGATGGGTGTTTCAAATTAACTTAATAATTTTTAAACACTGATATAATTCTTATTCTTCAAAAATATTAGTTTAATTGCAATTTCTAAAGCAAACAGGATGAGGAGGTGCATAAATATGCACATTTCACCAGAAGATTTTGTCATCTGTGAGAAATCAAGAAATTACAGATACTCCAACTCTTTAAATTTGACAGCACCTACTGTTTTGGTATAAAAGGTATTGAGAGTAGCACTGGCGTGAAAACAAGCTAGCAAATTATCTTTTAAAGAAAAAGGATTTTAAAAAAAGGCAGAAAATGGAAAAAAAAAAAAGAAAAGCATTGAATACTGGTAATTTCTAACATAGTACTTAAAACAGAATGCAATGATTTTTCCCCTGCATTAGAAGTAGAGAAAAGGGAAGGGAAAGTAAAATTTGTTTTTATATTTTTCTTTGTATATAGTTTTGACTTTATACTGCTTGATCATACCTGCTCTTTGTGATCATAACTATGATTCGTATCTAGCCATTTTCTGATTAATAGAACAGATAAGAAATTATTCTGGTCTTTTTTTGACTAGGGACAGTCACCCACAAATATGATACAAAATGACTAGTCTTTTAAAAGTTTATTTTGTATTCAAATAAATATATATATGTATCATTATTATGTAAGTTTCTATTAATT